>PIJE02008597.1:0-5000 GCA_002895965.2 Coryphaenoides rupestris
ACGCACGCACGCACGCACGCACGCACGCACGCACGCACGCACGCACGCACGCACGCACACACACACACACACACACACATGTGTTTGTACATGCAAGGCGGAAATTGTGTGTGCCTGTGTGTGTGTGCATGTTTCTTATTGGCGGTGATCTTGGTTTTCTCCAGGGTGACTGGAGCATGGAGGGCTCCTCACGAGAAGAAGAGAGAACCACCACAGATCGAGAGACAAGAAGACCTGCGGCTATCTGTCATCACCAGCGACCCCCTGCTGATCCGGAGGGCGATTAGCTCATTAAGCACCGATGCCAATCAGAACCCGCCCATCGCAACACGGCCCACCGCCACCACCACCACCACCACCACCAGCAGCAGCACCAATACCATCAGATAGCACACCACAGATGGATAGATGGTGCACAGGCTGAGACGGAGACAGGAGTCTACAGAATATAGTGCGAAAGGGTGGAGGTGGTGGAGGTGGTGGTGGTGGTGGTGGTGGCGGCGTTAGAAGAGGTGAGGAGGTGGTGTGAGGTGAAGATGATGACGGTGGAGAAAGTGGGGGAAAGTTGAGATGGAGGTGTTAAGAAGGCGATGGCGGTGGTGGTGGTGAGGAAGTGGTTGAGATGAAGATGACGTAGGAGGTGGTGGTGGTGGTGGACATGGTGTTGCTGGAGGCGGAGGAGGTGTTGTCGGTGGAGGAGGCAGACACCGTGTTTGCGTTCATGGCGGTGGAGGGAATTTCCTCTTTTTTGTTTTCAACCCGGAGAAGACAATTCCTCCGAAGCCACTTGCAGTGAAACTGAACACCGATCGGCGAGCAACACCTACTGGGAGGAGCCAGGCATGTCACTCAGGACACGACCGAGACCAGACCAGACCAGACCAGACCAGACCAGAACCGAGTCCAACACTGTGGGGTCTTTGTGGGTGACCTGGCCTCCAGCCACTTCGCTGCCACGGCCCCCGCAGCTGATAAAGCATCAGCAATGCGCCAGTGACAGGAGCCAACCCTTGATGTTTACCTTCGGGTCCGCAGATAAGACGGCTCCTCACAGAAAACCGCCGGGCGTCTTTGTTTAGTCTGACAGTATCGAGACATCTCGCGGCTCGACGCGAACACACAGCGCCGGGCCTCAACCCACCGACCAACAATAACTTAGTTCCTGTTTTGTGTTTCTGTCTTTGCTTATCATTTCGTCCCCACGGGGGGAGACACACACACGGACAAGGTCGGTGCCACGGGAACATTCTGGAAGAGTCGTTTTCCTCACACAATGCTGTTTCTCCGTCCGCGCACACAAACGCCAGCAAAGTTTGTTGCCGTGGCGAACAAAAGCCTTTCTGACACAGAACGGCGTGCGGACAATGAGGGAGAACGGGAAAAATGACGACGAGAAAACCAGTTGGTACCACGAGGACCCAAAACAAATGTTGCAGTGTTTTTTGTATACAGGTCACACACACACACACACACGCACGCACACACACACACACGCACACACACACACACACACAAAAAATCCTGCATATTTAAATTCTTGCGGAGGTTGAAGCGGCTCTCTGCTCGTCTGCTACACAGCTCAGCGTGATGTCATTTCCTGCTGAACTCCTCCACTCACGTACCTCCAAGTTGGCCAAGACGCCGCTTCACAACAGTCCAATAGAACGTCGAATCTGTCTGCAAATACAATCAACCGCACGAAATACCACAGAGTCTCCGGGCACGTTAACCTGTTTGTAACCACCCACACACACACACACACACACACACACACACACACACACACGCACGGATCGCAGACGGCAGGCTAACCTGACAGGCGTGCATATGCAGGCTTAGCTCGCTGGTTCCAGGCCACTGCCTGACTGGACTCTGCGGGCTCACTGTTCGACACAAAGGGGTCGATCGGAAGGGTTAGCGTCAGACGGGGTTAGCGTCAGACGGGTTAGCGTCAGAGAGGTTAACTTAGCATCAGAGGGGTTAGCATCAGAGGGGTTAGCGTCAGACGGGTTAGCGTCAGAGAGGTTAACTTAGCATCAGAGGGGTTAGCATCAGAGGGGTTAGCGTCAGACGGGTTAGCATCAGAGGGGTTAACTTAGCATCAGAGGGGTTAGCATCAGAGGGGTTAGCGTCAGACGGGTTAGCGTCAGAGGGGTTAGCGTCAGACGGGGTTAGCATCAGACGGGTTAACTCTTCTACTGGATGTGTGTATGGGCATGGTTTTCTGCTGCCCTTTTTGATTTGCTTTCAAGCCCAAGTGGAAATAACGTCAGAGTATTTTTACAAAGAACTCTTATCTACCATCTACTACTAATTGGGACTAACTGGGAACTCCGCCACCGCTAACTTTAGAAAGGGAGAAAAAGCCCAAGAACAATAACCCAACAGCTATAAATAATAACTCGCTAAATGACTCTCACTTACTACTCCACAGAGCCCAGGCCATTTAACGTTTAACTTTCTCTTCTTCATCTTTCTCCTGCTCCTCCTCCCTCTTCTCCTCATCTTCATCCTCCTCCTCCCCCTTCTCCTCGTCTCCTCCCACACTCCTCCTCTTCCTCTGATGTCGTTGTACTTTCTTTACCGTGAGCGTGATGATCTGAACCATAAGCGCACCGTTTAGCGGCGGTCCGGGTCTGACACGCGGACCATTAGCGTCAGGTGGATCGCCGAAGGACACATCTCCACGGCAACCGCCGGAGGCCACGGCCGAGGCCGAGGGGCTTATTATGGTCTCGGTGGCCATGGGAGCGTTAAACTGTGAAGACCGGCCCACCTTCTGCTCCTGTGCCCATATAAGGAAGAGACGGCGGATCTATTGTGAGACTCGTGTGTCCTGTTGATGAGTCCTGCAGGGTCTGTCCCCTCGGGTTCGCTCCAGTAGAAGAGAATAGAATAGAATCGTCTATTTTTGCCTCTTGAAAATACCACATTGTAGCTTAAGAGGAAGCCAGAGGAACCGGAGGGCATCACAAATAAAATGTGCACTTTCTTACTTGAGCTTTCTTGTTCTAACCACAGTCTAGTGTCTCAGAGGTATCTCCTGGGTTGAGATTTGATGATGGCATGTTGGTCTGTCTGCTCCTGTTGAATCTTGAATCGAAGACAACAGGCGAACAGAACCAACAACAACAAAAAAAAGAAAAAAGCTGATTTTTGGAGGTTGTGAATCATGAAAGATAACAATCGAGATTCTTGTGTGACGGTATTTTGTTGTTGTTGTTGTTGTTGTTGTTGTCGTTGTTGTACATACCTGTGTTCCATACAGTCGGTACAGTATATTAACCCTGGATGCTCCATACTTCCAGGTCCTCTGTCCCGGAGCCCGTGTGAGCTGCTGCCGGTGGGGTCGAGCCACCCGGTGCAGGCCATGCTGCGGAGCTTCACCGCGCTAGCCGGCTGCGCGAGCAGCGCCACCGCCGCGCTGCCGCAGGAGGTCCACGTCATCAACGTGCGGAGGAGCGACATCGCCGCCGCCGCCTCCGCCGCCGCCGCCGCCCAGCCAGACCACGCCCCCCTGGAGGTGAGTCGCCCGCCGCTCGACCAATCACAAAGCAGAACATGGAATAACGGAACCTTCGTGGGAAATAATAGAGTTCATGTCCACAGCGATGATTGTATTGTGTTGTATTTCACTGGGGCGCTGTACACATGAATGTACTGTCATGATATGAGGGCAGGATAGTGTTGTCGTGGTTACGGTGTTTGACGCCCAGGCGAAAGGTGCCGGGTTCGATTCCCTATGTCTACAGTCTACGCTGTAGGTTAGCAGCAGCAGCGGCAGCAAGATGCCTATTCCTGCTTCTTAATGACATGCATCTGAATTCACTGTACATTGCTTTAGAGATAAAAGCGATGACTAAATAATAAGTCGTTCTGAGCACAATTGCATTGTGGGAAAGTATCTACACCAGTTGTGTGGCGGTGTACGTGTAGGTGTACATCAGAATCAGAATCTGAATTAGAAACGGCTTTATTGCCTTATTTTCTGCAAACAAGGAATGTGCTTTTGTGCAATTAGTGCCTAACGCTGAACATTAAACAGAGCATGAAACAACATTACTGTGTGAAAGGTTAACGGCGTGAATCTCATCCAGCTTCTAAATGGAATCTTTTCATTTTGAGACCAAACGGATGAATCCAGTTGAAGATGAGCCAATGTGAGGGGGCAGATCAGCCTCGTCTGCAACAACGCTATCTCTCTCTCTCTCTCTCTCTCTCTCTCTCTGTGTGTGTGTGTCTCTCTCTCTGCTGGTACAATCAGTGCTGTGATTACGACATCATTCCTGTCGCGCTGTCGCTAACAGGAAGCTAAAGAAAGGCTGGGGGGGGGGCCGGGGGGGCCCGGGGGGGGCGGCGGGCGGCGCTCTGAGCGGAGGGGTGGGCGTAAACATCCGCTGGTCACTCTGTTGTCGGAGGTGCAGGAATGTGGACCGCGATGAACCCTCTGGAGAGGAGGTGCTGGACGTGAGGGGGGGGGCGAGAGGCGGGGGTCTCCGAGGGAAGACAACATCGAATGGGGTCGCGAGTGTCCGAGGACCCCTTTTGTTCTGGTTCTGTTGACCCGAACACAGGAGCTTGGTTGAACGTAGTGTTGGGCCAGAGCTACTGCATACATACAGTACGTCGCTGTAGTACTATGATGAGTACTGTTGGGCGAGAAGTACTCATTGGGCTAGAACTACTCCCTGTAGTACTATGATGAGTATGTACGTATGAGGACAATTGGGCTAGAACTGCTCCCTGTAATACTATGATGAGTATGTACTGTCTAAGTACTGTTGGGCTAGAACTACTCGCTGTAGTACTATGATGTAAGTACTGTTGGGCTAGAACTACTCGCTGTAGTACTATGATGAGTACTGTTGGGCGAGAAGTACTCATTGGGCTAGAACTACTCCCTGTAGTACTATGATGAGTATGTACGTATGAGGACAATTGGGCTAGAACTGCTCCCTGTAATACTATGATGAGTATGTACTGTGTAAGTACTGTTGGGT
>PIJE02008598.1:0-10080 GCA_002895965.2 Coryphaenoides rupestris
AAAAGGTTCAGGTGTGTGTATGGGTGTGGGTTTGCGTGCGTGTGTGTGTGTGTGTGTGTGCACGGAGAGTGTGACGCAGTTCTTATCACCCGACGATAGCGGATTTATACAAAAAGGCGTCGTGACTAGTTGACCAAAATGCTATAACTAATATTAAACATTATTAAACTGATACTGTGAGTAATAAAAACAAGGAAAAACCGAATGAAAACATTTTTAGGTTATTCAGGCTGTGTGGGTGAAACTAGGCCCCACCTGTGACGCAGTTAATATTGCCGGAATTTACGCTATTTATAAGCAACGGTGTAGCGAGAAACTGATAAGAATGTTATAATAACATTAACACTAATTCGATTGATACTGTGAGTACTCAAAACAAGGAAAAACTGAATTAAACATTTGTAGGTTATTCAGGCTGCGTGGGTCGTACTAGGCCCGAGGGCCGCACCTGTGACGCAGTTCTTATCACCAGACGATAGCGGATTTATAAGAATTGGCGTACAAACAAGGTTATAAAACATTAGATAGGATTAAATTGATACCCGGGCCAATGGAAAAGGAAAAAACTAAAACAAATAAAACGACCGGGATGGGTCTCTATCGTATTGCCGTCTCGGTGTATTCGGCTAGTGGGGGGAGGGTAGTACGCGGGTTTAGATAAGGCTCTCTACCCCTTCGCCGAAAGCACAAACGAACGCCTCTAATCTAATTTGATAATATTATTAAAATAAGGCTGGGAAGCTTCACGGTCCCGTCGGACTGGACCGTCGAAAACAATGCCTAAAAATAAACTGGAGAGATAGCGTAAAACTAAACTTGAGAAATAGCCTAAACTAAACTGGAGATATAGCCTAAAACTAAAACTCGAGAAATAGCCTAAACTAAACTGGAGAGATAGCGTAAAACTAAACTGGAAAAATAGCCTAAGTGTTCACTCGCCGCAACCGACTAAGTTCTATCTTGCCGAGTCCTCAGACATAACAAGAAAAAAATGTCCGGAGATTTCTGGCTCTTCGTTTTCTTCATAGTCCCCCTAGAGACCTTCTCCTGGTCTCTAGGGGGCTCTGATGGATCTCTGATGACTCTCTCTCTCTGTCTCTCCGTTCGTCCGTCTCCGTCCGTCCGTCTCTCTGAATGCACATTCACTTGTTGCCCCTTTTATAGGCTTCTCTTAGAACTTAGAACCTCCCTGGTGGTTTCAGGGGAGAACTACAACCTTTGAGACTGAGTGCTTATCCAGACATATGATATACTTGGCATTCTATACCCAATGACTATACACATGGTAATACACACATAATGAACACATAATGTTTCTCAATAATTGAATCCATAACATCTCATTAAATGGATATGATAAACTTATCATCATGCAACATCATGATAATTCTGAACATTTACAATAACCCCACATCACCCTTCATTCTCCTACTATCACATGGCTTTTCGGACACCGGTGAATCAACCCTTCTGCGTGCGTGCGTGTGCGTGCGTGCGTGCGTGTGCGTGCGTGTGCGTGCGTGCGTGCGTGTGTGTGTGCGCACACACGTGTACGAGTGGGCGGCATGCCTCTGGGTCAGTGTGACACAGTTATCACGCTCCGTCTGACTAATGCCGATTCCTGTCGAGTCGCATTCCCGTCGGTTAATGCAGCATTTAGTCGTATTACTCCACATTAGGTCAGCGACCCTCCCGTCGCAAGCAGACCACAGAGCAGAGCCCAGCCCACCTGCAAGGTCAGGACCTGATTACAGAGACTATAGCGCGCATGGGGAATCTGCATTAGGACATTTAATCAGGAGCACATGAAGGGGTCAGCGCAGTCATTGCATTTCCTTAATATGATCTGGGTGGATAATTTGAGGCTGCATTAACTATTATTTGGGAGGTGACTTGCTACTCGTTACATCGATGCCTCACTCTGCTGCCCCTTGGAACTGATATGTGATGTATAACAGTGGAACATAAGCGGCAGCGTACGATGTGAACAGTGAACTGTGTGGAGATGTAGCATGACTGACTGACTGACTACAGGGTCTCCTCTCAACAGAAGTCGCTGATGCTGTGATGGGTAATGAGAGATGACCAGGAAGGATCGACACAGCTCAGAGCATGTGTGGGACGACCAAGAGAGAGAGAAACACAGAGAGAGAGAGAGAGAGCGCGAGAGAGAGAGAGAGCAGATAGAGAGATAGAGACCAGAGACCAGAGAGCGAGAGAAAAAAGATACAGAGAGAGAGAGATATATTAGAGGATAGATAGTTCTGAAGATAGATAGACAGATATGGAAAGAGACAGAGATTGATGCAAAGATACATAGAGATAGGCAGAGATAGACAGACAGAGAGACAGAGGAACAGAGAGACAGAGAGACAGACAGACAGACAGACAGACAGACAGACAGACATAGAGAAGGTACAGGAACAGGGAGGAGAGACAGTTTCTGTAGAACAGGGGTGTGAGGAGGAGGAGAATATCAAAGTTGACATTTACATTCCATACTCCTGAGTAAACAGACAGCAGTCCTGAACGGGGCGAGGAACACCGGAGGGCGGGAGGGGACATGGAAAAGGGAGGAGCCAAAGACGGCGGCGGCAGCTGTGGCAACAGAGGCGGCAGGGCTATCTCTGTGATGCTGCTGCTGCTGCTGCTGCTGTGTACATATTGGATCTAGATGTGACCTCTGACCTTCTCCCGTGCACCGGCAAGCGGTCCACCACCAGGAGAGACCTCCCACATCATCAGTAGTGTGTCTTAAGACTCTCTGCTCTTACCACCACCACTGCGCTTCGTCCAGACCTGCTATCCACCATCCGCTGGAGCACGCTGCTGGCGGCGGCAGGGGAACCGGGGAAGCTGAAGCCAACAGTTAACAGAACACCAGTTAACATGGAGTTGAGATCTGGCACCTGAAGCTTCGAGCAAAGCTGGAGATTTGAACGTTGGAGGGAAGGCTCTGACTGTTGTGTGTGCCTACGCACCAAACAGCAGCGCAGAGTATCCGGCCTTCTTGGAGTCCTTGGGTGGCATCCTGGAAAGGGTTCCATCCGGGGACTCCATAGTTCTACTGGGGGACTTCAACGCACACGTGGGCAATGATGGAGAAACCTGGAGGGGAGTGATTGGGATGAACGGCCTGCCCGATCTGAACCAGAGTGGTGTTTTGTTATTGGACTTCTGTGCTAGTCATGGACTGGCCATAACAAACACCATGTTCGAACATAGGGTGGTCCACAAGTGTACCTGGTACCGGACCACCTTAGGCCAAAGGTCGCTGATCGACTTTGTAATCGTATCAGCAGATCTGCGGCCGCATGTTTTGGACACTCGGGTGAAGAATCACCACCTGGTGGTGAGTTGGATCAGATGGCGCGGGAGGCTGCCAGACAGACCTGGTAAACCCAAACGTGTAGTGAGGGTGAACTGGGAACGTCTGGTGGAAGCCCCTGTCCGTAGGGTCTTTAACTCCCACCTCCGGAAGAACTTCTCGTGCATCCCGGGGGAGGTTGGGGACATGGAACCTGAGTGGGCCATGTTCAGAGCCTCCATTGTAGAGGCTGCAGCTCGGAGCTGTGGTCAAAAGGCTGTCCGGTGCCTGTCGTGGCCAGGCAACCCAAGAACCCGTTGGTGGACACAGAGGTGAAGGAACCGTCAGGCTGAAGAAGGAGGCTTTCGGGCCTGGTTGGCCAGGGGTCTCCTGAAACAGCAGACAGGTACCGGGAGGCCAAAAGGACCGCAGCATTCAGCGGTTGCTGAAGCAAAAACCCGGGTGTGGGAAGGAGTTCGGGGAGGCATCGGAGCAGGCACTTTCGGTTGGCCTCAAAGGAGGTTTCTGGCAACTGTCCGGCGACCTCAGGAAGGGAAAGCAGGGCTTGGCTCAGGCTGTGCTCAGTCGGGGTAGGAGAACTGCTGACCCAGACTGAGGCATATTGTCGGCGCGGTGGAAAAGAACACTTTGAGGAGCTCCTGAACCCGACCAGTACGTCCTCTGTGGAAGAGGCCAGAGTCTGAAGACTAGGGGGAAGGTCTTCACCATATCCTTGGTAGAGTGTCGGCTGAGTAGTCAAAATGCTCTTCTGTGGTCAAGGCGCCAGGTGTGGATGAGATTTCGCCCTGGAGATCTGAAGGGTCTGGGACATGGTCGGGCCTGTCGTGGCTGACACGCCTAGTCAATTTGCGTGGGTTCGGGGACCAGTACCTGTGTGGTGGCAGACCGGCGGTGGTGGTCCCCAGTTTTCAAGAAAGGGGACCGGAGGGTGTGTGCTCCTATTCTATCGGGGTATCACACTGCTCAGCCTCCCCGGGGGAAAGTTTATTCCAGGGTGCTGGAAAGGAGGCTCCGGCCGATTGTCGAACCTCAGCTCCAGGAAGGAACAATGCGGTTTCCGTCCTGGCCGTGGGAACACGTGGACCAGCTCTTTACCCTCGCAGGGTTGTTGGGGGGCGCATGGGAGTTTGCACATTCCAGTCTACATGTGCTTTGTGGACTTGGAGGAAGCCTATGACCGTGTCCCCGGGGAATCATGTGGGGGGTACTACGGGAGTATGGGGTACCGGGGCCGTTGGTACGTGCCATTCGGTCCCTGTACGAACAAAGTGCGAGCTGCGTCCGTATTCTCGGCACAAAGTCAAGCATGTTCTCAGTGGGTGTTGGACTCCGCCAAGGTTGCCCCTTGTCACCGGTTCTGTTCGTGATCTTCATGGACAGAATCTCAAGGCGCAGCCGAGGTGAGGAGAGTGTCCGGTTTGGGGACCTCAGAATTGCATCTCTGCTCTTTGCAGATGATGTGGTTCTGTTGGCTACATCAGACCGTGACCTCCAGCATGCACTGGAGCGGTTTGCAGCCGAGTGTGAAGCGGTCGGGATGAGAGTCAGCACCTCCAAGTCTGAGGCCATGGTTCTCTGCCGGAAAACGGTGGAGTGTTCCCTCCGGGTTGGGAGTGAGTTGCCTGTCGTGGCGGCAACCCAAGAACCCGTTGGTGGACACCAGCGGTGAAGGAAGCCGTCAGGCTGAAGAAGGAGGCCTTTCGGGCCTGGTTGGCCCAGGGGTCTCCTGAAACAGCAGGACAGGGTACCGGTGAGGCCAAAAGGACTGCAGCTTTCAGCTGTTGCTGAAGCGCAAAAACCTCGGGGTGTTGGGAGGGGGGGTTCGGGGAGGCCATGGAGCAGGACTTTCGGTTGGCCTCAAGGAGGTTCTGGCAAACTGTCCGGCGACTCAGGAAGGGAAAGCAGGGCTTGGCTCAGGCTGTGCTCAGTCGGGGAGGAGAACTGCTGACCCAGACTGAGGAAATTGTCGGGCGGTGGAAAGAACACTTTGAGGAGCTCCCTGAACCCCGACCAGCTACCGGTCCTCCGGGGGAAGAGGCAGAGTCTGAAGACTCGGGGGAAGTCTCACCATATCCTTTTTAGAAGGTCGCTGAAGTAGTTCAAAATGCTCTTCTGTGGCCAAGGCGCCAGGTGTGGATGAGATTCGCCCTGAGATGCTGAAGGCTCTGACATTACGGGCTGGTCGGTGGCTGCACACACGGCCTAAGTGCAGGAGATGTAGCGTGCTAGTCGGGGACCAGTACCCCGGGACCGTGGCACGACCGGAGGTGGTGGTCCCCATTTCAAAGAAAGGGGACCGGGAGGGTGTGCTCCAACTAATCTGGGGTATCACAACTGCCTCAGCAGCCTCCCCGGGAAAGTCTTATTCCAGGGTGCCTGGAAAGGGAGGCTCCAGCCCGATTGTCGAACCTCAGCTCCAGGAAGGAACAATGCGGTTTCCGTCCTGGCCGTGGAACATGGACCAGCTCTTTACCCTCGCAGGGTTGTTGGGGGGCGCATGGGAGTTTGCACATCAGTCTACATGTGGCTTTGTGGACTTGGAGAAGGCCTATGACCGTGTCCCCGGGGAATCATGTGGGGGGTACTACGGGAGTATGGGGTACCGGGGCCGTTGATACGTGCCATTCGGTCCTTGTACGAACAATGTGTGAGCTGAGTCCGTATTCTCGGCACAAAGTCAAGCATGTTCTCAGTGGGTGTTGGACTCCGCCAAGGTTGCCCCTTGTCACCGGTTCTGTTCGTGATCTTCATGGACAGAATCTCAAGGCGCAGCCGAGGTGAGGAGAGTGTCCGGTTTGGGGACCTCAGAATTGCATCTCTGCTCTTTGCAGATGATGTGGTTCTGTTGGCTACATCAGACCGTGACCTCCAGCATGCACTGGAGCGGTTTGCAGCCGAGTGTGAAGCGGTCGGGATGAGAGTCAGCACCTCCAAGTCTGAGGCCATGGTTCTCTGCCGGAAAACGGTGGAGTGTTCCCTCCGGGTTGGGAGTGAGTTGCTGCCCCAAGCGAAGGAGTTCAAGTATCTCGGGGTCTTGTTCACGAGTGAGGGCAAAATGGAGCGGGAGATGGACAGACGGATCGGTGCAGCGTCTGCAGTGATGCGGGCGCTGTACCGGTCCGTTGTGGTGAAGAGGGAGCTGAGCCGGAAGGCGAAGCTTTCGATTTACTGGTCCATCTACGTTCCAACCCTCACCTATGGTCACGAGCTTTGGGTAGTGACCGAAAGAATGAGATCGCGGATACAAGCGGCCGAAATGAGTTTCCTCCGCAGGGTGGCTGGGCTCAGCCTTAGAGATAGGGTGAGGAGCTCAGACATCCGGAGGGAGCTCGGAGTAGAGCCGCTGCTCCTCCGCATCGAAAGGAGTCAGCTGAGGTGGTTCGGGCATCTGATTAGGATGCCCCCCGGGCGCCTCCCTTTGGAGGTTTTCCGGGCACGTCCAACTGGGAGGAGACCCCGGGGCAGACCCAGAACCCGCTGGAGAGATTATATATCTCGTCTGGCCTGGGAACGCCTCGGGATCCCCCAGGAGGAACTAGAGAGTGTGGCTGGGGAGAAGGAAGCCTGGGGGGCCCTGCTTAGCCGGCTGCCACCGCGACCCGAACCCGGATAAGCGGACGCGAATGGATGGATGGATGGATGGATGGAATGTGTGTGTGTGTGTGTGTGTGTGCGTGTTGATGTGCGTGTGTGTTCCATTCGTGTGTGATCACGGCTGAATCGTCAAAACCGTTCACACACAGATGACACAGCACATAACTCAGATGGCTAAACTTTCCCTCCAACGTTCAAATCTCCAGCTTTGCTCGAAGCTTCAGGTGCCAGATCTCAACTCCATGTTAACTGGTGTTCTGTTAACTGTTGGCTTCAGCTTCCCCGGTTCCCCTGCCGCCGCCAGCAGCGTGCTCCAGCGGATGGTGGATAGCAGGTCTGGACGAAGCGCAGTGGTGGTGGTAAGAGGCAGGAGTCTTTAAGACACACTACAGATGATGTGGGAGGTCTCTCCTGGTGGTGGACCGCTTGCCGGTGCAACGGAGAAGGTCAGAGGGTCACATCTAGAATCCAATATGTACACAAGCAGCAGCAGCAGCAGCAGCATCACAGAGATAGCCCTGCCGCCTCTGTTGCCACCGCTGCCGCCGCCGTCTTTGGCTCCTCCCTTTTCCATGTCCCCTCCCGCCCTCGGTGTTTCCTCGCCCCCGGTCAGGACTGCTGTCTGTTTACTCAGGAGTATGGAATGTAAATGTCAACTTTTGATTTTCTCCTCCTCCTCACACCCCATGTTCTACAGAAACTGTCTCTCCTCCCTGTTCCTGTACCTTCTCTATGTCTGTCTTCTGTCTGTTCTGTCGTGTCTCTCTGTTCCTCTGTCTCTCTGTCTGTCTATCTCTGCCTATCTCTATGTATCTTTGCATCAATCTCTGTCTCTTTCCATATCTGTCTATCTATCTCAGAACTATCTATCCTCTCAATATATCTCTCTCTCTCTCTGTATCTTTTTTCTCGCTCTCTGGTCTCTGGTCTCTATCTCTCTATCTGCTCTCTCTCTCTCTCGCGCTCTCTCTCTCTCTCTCGTGTGTTTCTCTCTCTCTTGGTCGTCCCACACATGCTCTGAGCTTTGTGTCGATCCTTCCTGGGTCATCTCTCATTACCCATCACATGCGTTCAGCGACTTCTGTTGAGAGGAGACCCTGTAGTCAGTCAGTCAGTCAGTCTGTGCTACATCTCCACACAAGTTCACTGTTCACATCGCTACGCTGCCGCTTATGTTCCACTGTATACATCACATATCAGTTCCAAGGGCAGCAGAGTGAGGCATCGTGTAACGAGTAGCAAGTCACCTCCCAAATAATAGTTAATGCAGCCTCAAATTATCCACCCAGATCATTTAGGGAAATGCAATGACTGCGCAGACCCCTTCATGATGCTCCTGATTAAAATGTCCTAATGCAGATTCCCCATGCGCGCTATAGTCTCTGTAATCAGGTCTGACCTTGCAGGTGGCTGGGCTCGCTCTGTGGTCTGCTTGCGACGGGAGGGTCGCTGACCTGAATGTGGAGTAATTACGGACTAAATGCTGCATTAACCGACGGGAATGCGACTCGACAGGAATCGGCATTAGTCAACGGAGCGTGATAACTGTGTCACACTGACCCAGAGGGCATGCGCCCACTCGTACACGTGTGTGCGCACACACACACGCACGCGCGCACACACGCACGCACACACGCAACGCACGCACGCCACGCACGCATGGCAACGCACGCACTTACGCCACGCACGCACGCACACACCCGGTGTCCGGAAAAGCCATGTTGATAGTAAGGAGAAATGAAAGGGAGTGATTCGGGAAAGCGTATTGTAAATGTTCCAGGAATTATCCATGATGTTGCATGATCCATAAGTTTATCATATCCATTTAATGAGATGTTATGATTCAATTACTTGAAGAAACCATATGTGGTTCATTATGTGTGTATTACCATGTGTTATAGTCATTTGGGTAAAGAATGCCAAGTATATCATAATGCTGGCATAAGCCATACAGTACTCAAAGGTGTAGTTCTCCCCTGAAACCACCAGGGAGGTTCTAAGTGCTAAAAGAAAAGCCTATAAAAGGGGGCAACAAGTGAATGTGCATTCAGAGAAGACGGACAGACGGGAGAAGAGAGGAGATGAAGAGTCATCAGAGAGTCATCAGAGATCCATCAGAGCCCCTAGAGACCAGGAGAAGGTCTCTAAGGGGACTATGAAGAAAACGAAGAGCCAGAAATTCTCCGGACATTTTTTTCTTGTTATGTCTGAGGACTCGGCAAGATAGAACTTAGTCGGTTTGCGGCGAGTGAACACTTAGGCTATGTTTCCAGTTTAGTTTTACGCTGTCTCTCCAGTTTAGTTTAGGCTATTTCTCGAGTTTTAATTTTAGGCTATATCTCCAGTTTAGTTTAGGCTATTTCTCGGAGTTTATGTTTTACGCTGTCTCTCCAGTTTATTTTTAGGCATTGTTTTCGACGGTCCAGTCCGATGGGACCGTGAAGCTTCCCAGCTTTATTTTAATAATATTATCAAATTAGATTAGAGGCGTTCGTTTGTGCTTTCGGCGAAGGGGGTAGAGAGCCTTATCTAAACCTGCGTACTACCCTCCCCCCCCTAGCCGAATACACCGAGACGGCAATATGATAGAGACCCATCCCGGTCGTTTTATTTGTTTTAGTTTTTTCCTTTTCCATTGGCCCGGATATCAATTTAATCCTATCTAATGTTTTATAACCTTTTTTGTACGTCAATTCTTATAAATCCGCTATCGTCTGGTGATAAGAAGTGCGTCACCGGTGCGGCCCTCGGGCCTAGTACGACCCACGCAGCCTGAATAACATAAAA
The DNA here is from genome assembly GCA_002895965.2 of Coryphaenoides rupestris. Classification (NCBI taxonomy): domain Eukaryota; kingdom Metazoa; phylum Chordata; class Actinopteri; order Gadiformes; family Macrouridae; genus Coryphaenoides; species Coryphaenoides rupestris. The sequence continues at coordinate 9,710 of PIJE02008598.1, forward strand.
CATTTTAATTCAGTTTTTCCTTGTTTTGATTACTCACAGTATCAATCGAATTAGTGTAGTCAGTTTCTCGCTACACTGTTGCTTATAAATAGCGTAAATTCTGGCAATATTAACTGCGTCACAGGTGCGGCCTAGTTTCACCCACACAGCCTGAATAACCTAACAATGTTTTAATTCGGTTTTTCCTTGTTTTTATTACTCACAGTATCAGTTTAATAATGTTTAATATTAGTTATAGCATTTTGGTCAACTAGTCACGACGCCTTTTCGTATAAATCCGCTATCGTCTGGTGATAAGAACTGCGTCACACTCTCCGTGCACACACACACACACACACACACACACGCACGCAAACCCACGTCCTCCTTTT
>PIJE02008601.1:0-10079 GCA_002895965.2 Coryphaenoides rupestris
GTGTGTGTGTGTGTGTGTGTGTGTGTGTGTGTGTGCGCGCGCATGTGCGTGCGTGCGCACACATGCGGACGTCCTTTACAAAAAGTTTTACTTTTCCTGAAGAAAGTCTACCGAGATTTCCTGGATTTTCCCATTTCATCCCAAGTCTCATGCAGAAACACACACTCTCTTTCATGTTATTTAACTGTGATGTCACCCGTCGGTTTGTGGACTACCGTTTTGAAGCCTCACGTTTGGCATTTGGCCGCCACCATCTTGGTTTATTTCAACCAGCAGACGGTGGGGTGTCTTGTTGCACAACCAAACCCAAAAAGAAAAACCTTTTAAATGAGCAAAACCTAACAATTAGCTTTCATGAACTGAAAACTCAAAGCTGTGAAAGCGTCAGTTCTAAGACGAACATCGAAATATCCAAAACAAGTTCACTGCTATTTAAAACATAAGTAACTTCTGGTTTCCTACCATATATCTGCTCCATGGTGAAAGTGGGCTTGTGTAATTAGCTTGTGTAACCGAGCAATTATGACCACTTGAAACTACCGTCAGCTGGTAGATATATTGTTATATGATATATTATGATATATTGTTTTTTTATTGTCCTTGAAAAATTGTTCTGATTCAGTTAATCAATCCACAACCATTCAAATGCAACATGAATCAATATAATTGTCCTGTACTAAATGTTCTTTGTTTTGATGTAATGTTTCTTGTTCGTCCCAGTTTTTGCAAAGTCCAGATGTTTCTCATCCGTAATAAATCCAAATCACCCTCAGTCATTACACAATCCGAGATAAGATTTGTTAATGGCAGACAGGAAATTAAAACGTTAACATTCTTTCGTTTTTTTTTCTTTTCTTGTTTTCCTTTCTCCAGCAAATTCCAGATGTTTCTCCGACGGGGCGCTGGACCACCCTGGTACCCCTCCTGTTCATCCTCGTGGTGGCTGCCGTCAAGGAGTTCATCGAGGACCTGGTGAGACCTTTTCAGGGACACTTTTCTTCATGCATACATAGTCTATGAATACCTGAAGCGTCAGATGGTTTCCTAACACGGAACCATCTGGGAAGTTGTCCTTTGAAACTGTTTGGAAAAGGCACTATAGAGGCTCTATAGGCACTATAAACAAAAATTACGTGGGTGGTGATTAGATGGAACTGTCTGTCTATCACCATGCCCGTAGCTGCCAGTAGCTCTCATTGGATGAGCCGCCAGTGGTTCGGACCAAACGGATAGCTTGAAGCCTGGCCGGAACCAATCTTAAGAGAGAAACAAAATGTAAATCGTCTCCGGAGACTAGGACAATGAGCCTTCCCCCTTACGATTGTGGAGGGACTTCCTAAAATACTCTACAGTCGTTTGACGTAGTTTTGTCACACGTGGCGTGGCGCTCAATCGGTGTCTTCATTGGAGGAGTCAAAACGCTTCCGTCCTTCGTTTGACACCGCTCCAAGTGGAGCAGGATGTTATGGTGGGTCCTAAACAAACGAGAGAAAGGATGTGATTAGCTCCTCCTTCAGGATTTAAATTGCGATAGCGGGAGAACTTGGGCCGCAGAGGTTTGCAATGGCATTCATGGTTCAAATGTGATATTCAACGCCCCCCCCCCCCCCCCCCCACACACACACACACACACACTGACATAACTACGTAAACATATTGTACATATCATACACAGCACACACGACACAGTCAATGAACCTTCATGCTGAATATTTGTGAACACGGAAGCCGTTCAAACATCCACGCGGTGCGCTCTCCCTCCGGGCCTGTCTGCTGTGCTGCAGTGCACAGACAGGCTTCACCTCCACAGCTCAATAACTGTACCTCCTCCACTCCAGCGCTCGGCCTCGGTGGATACAGAGTGAAGTACATTGGCCGTGATGTAGCAGCGGTTCAAGCTGGGGTTACGTTTCTCATGCACTTCTAATGAGTCACGTTTTGCAGTATCAGAAGCAGTTTCATGTGCACGGCGGAATAACTTGCCTCTTTACTCTTGACTTAAGTTCTCAGTGTGTGTGTATTTACCAAGAATGTTCTATTTGCACTTCCGTGTGTGCGTGTGCGAGTGTGTGTGCATGTCAAAGTGTGGTATTGTCACATGTACATCATAACACAGGGCCATTCTGAACAGTGAAATTCCTATGACAAGGCAAGCGACAGTACGCAACAAAAAGTAGGCAAAAAATACAAAGTGTGTGTGTGTGTGTTGTGTGTGTGTGTGTGTGTGTGCGAACGTGTGTGTGCACGTGCACAAATGTGTGTTTGTGTGTGTGCACGTGTGTGTGTGTGTGTGTGTGTGTGTGTGTGTGTGTGTGTGTATGTGTGTGTGCGAACGTGTTTGTGCACGTGCACAAATGTGTGTTTGTGTGTGTGTATGTACGTGCGTAAATGTGTGTGTGTGTGCTCCAGGCAAGGCTGGAGGATGTAGTATTGTACCGTAGCGCAGCAGCAGCAGCAGCAGCAGCGGCAGTGACCCTGCAATGCGATCCTCTGCCTGAGTCCCAGCGGGCCCAGCCCCTCTATAGCATGAGGCCGTCTCTAGCGCAGCAGTGGCCAGCACAGCACTTTCACCACCTCTGGTCTCCGTGGAAAAACACATGACAACAGGAGGGCTGATGACTCTGTCCTTTCTGCTGAAGGTCAACCCACCCACCCACCCACCCACACACCCACACAGACACAGACAGACACACACACACACAGACACACGCACGTGCACTCCCACACGTGCACTCTCACGTGCGCACGCACAAACACATGTGTGCATACATACACGCACTCTCACAAACACATGTGTGCACACGCAAATGCACACAAACACACACACACACACACACAGATGCACATGAGCGCACACACACACACACACGAGCACACACGCGCACACACACACACACACTAATAAGTTGACAGGTTGACGGGGCAGCATCGACCCGTAGCTCCTGGCCCGCCTTCTTGCGGAGGTTATGGCGCCACCAGCTCCTCTTTCTGAGCTACATTTTACTCGTTGATTATTGACGTTATATAAAAGCGATGTCCCACATTTGCATACTGCTTGCAGTGCTTTTTAATACCTCACACTAGACAGAATTCGCCAATGTACTATGCATGTCAACTGTGTTGTTTCTTAATGTTGTAGTGCGCCTGTGCACGCAAGTGTGAAAGAAATGAGGAAGAGTCAAAAATCATTATCATGACATGACATGACTTAGTCATATTTTGTTATAAATGAGTATTATTTAACACCTGTATTTTGCTATCTGAAAAGATAATTAATGAAGAATTATGCCAGAATGCCTAAAATGCAGTATTGTGCTGTTCGACTATGGAATTATTTCATATTTCATATTTTGCTGTCCAGGTTGAGCATTATTATGTCACTGTAGTCCATGGATTGGGATTTGGACATTTTGTCATATTAGGACTCCCTAATCTGGAACAGCCACATGGAACGCTGCACAGATTGTACCAGGATGTTGTTTTTAAACACGGGTGTGAGTAACTTCCCCGAATATGGGAATGATTGCAGATTCCCGGTTATATTGGTTAACGCCGTCCTCGTGCCTTCTCATTCCCGGATAATTAATTCCAACCACAGACGCCGTCATTGTTTGTTTTCCGTGTGTGTGTGTGTGTGTGTGTGTGTGAGCGTGAGCGCCATGGAGATGCAGCAGTATTTACATGTGGCCCCTGCATGCTGCCTTTCACACACCCGTCCTTGCACCGTAATTGCGCGCAACACCCGTTGAATACCGGCCCGTTCGTCCGTGACCAACGGGACAACGAACACAGAGGAAGAGATGTAGACGGAATGATAAACGGACCGGGCAAGACGAGATGAGGCAGCAGCGGCGAGGAAATCTGTACGTCACGGGCAAGATTGGAAAAATAACCAGAAAAAAACAGCTCCTAGGAAGTGGGTGGGGGGGGGGGGGGGGGGGTCTCATGGCTGAATGGAATCCTCTGACAGCTCACGCTTGGCCGGAGTGAGATGAGGGATGGGCTTTCGTGAAAAAAGTCTCAACCGCAAACTTGGATGGGCACGCCACTACAGGAGCAGGTCGCTGCAAGTGTTTCACTTCACGGTTTAACCCGAAGAATGCGCGATTGGTAGGCCTGCGATGGGAGGCCTGGGATGGGTAGACCGGCGATGGGAGGCCTCAATAGTGGCGAAGGCCGTAGAGGTTAGAGAGAGAGAGAGAGAGAGAGAGAGGTGAGACAGTTAAGAAAGGAGAGATGGACATTGCCATTTTTCTGTGTCCAGTGTGAATGGCTGCAGAGGGAATATGCAGTCTGTGAAGAGGTGGGGGTGGGGAGACTCAGGAGCGTTGCAGGCTTGAGATGCAGCAGAGAGCCAAGCGGGCGGCATCCTGGCAACCCGATTCCAATTCCTCAAATGGGGAACATGAGGGGGGACAGGCTGTGGTGTGTGTGTGCTGAGTCCTGTTTCTTCCGATTCGCCAGCCAAGGCCTTTCAGTGAACCTTTCAGAAACCTGGATGCGTGTGGAGAAAGCCAACGCATCGCATGGCATGCCTTTTTGAAGTCATTTCCAAGTCATCGCTTTAAAAGCTGCCTTTAGAAAGTCGGGGTTATCCAAGCGAAAAATCAAATACATTTTATTGGGGTTGATTTTGTGCAATTCTGGTGCATCTATGGGGCTCTGCTCTCACTCAGACATTCCTGTAGTCTTTCCAATTGGCTAGGAGGTGTTTTCCCTGCTCATACAACGAGACCCATTACTGCACGTTGAAAACGAAGCAAAACATTAGCGCCGTGCAACTTCACCGAAGGTCCATGAAATGTTAATTGCAATGACGACATTTAAAAGTCCTACTGTTGAATGAATGTCACATAGGTTAAACAAAATACACAATCCTTACACCAATTGTGTATAATATCAAATTTCCTTTGTGATTAAAGTTTTATCTTATCTTAAACTTTGTAAAGCTTGCCTCCCTACCTTATATCTGCTCCACGTTTAAAGTGGGCTTGTTTAATCCAGCCAAAGTGTTGTGTGTTTTCTTGTTACTGCTGTCATGTTCGATTCCCAACTATTGATTGATTAATTCTTCAGTCCACCACAGGACTCCTCCAGAAGCATGTAAAGGGAGGTGTTTCTCCCTCACACAGAGGCTCATTACAAAGCTAATGAGCAATGCTTTAAGTAATGACTACTACAGTATCAATTAGTATAGTGGTAGTAGTAGTGGTCACCAGAATATAGATCTTTGTCTAATCATTTCTTCTTTTTCTTCCCCGACAGAAACGTCACAATGCGGACAATGTGGTGAACAAAAGGGAATGTCAAGGTAAATGCAGTTTTCACTATTTGTACGTTGGATAGGTAGAGTGGAGTGTCAAGGTAAATGCAGTTCTCTGCATTTTGTACATTGGATAGGTATCGTCAAGGTCTCCTTCTTATGTCTCTGGAGTTATTTTATTGGTCCTGCAGGACAAAGACCCACAGGCCGTCATTGCTGTAAACTTTATTGTCTGTACACTGACCACAGATTTTGAATGCAGCATACACCGAAGCTTGTAATATATAATGAGTTTTACATACAAATTTAAGCCGTGAACAAACTACTGAATGCAAAAACTGGAAAAACGACTGCGTAGCTCGGCTGCACACATTGGCAACGCTATCAGTCAGCAGCCTTAGACAATGAAAAATATAAAAATATCATGTGATTCTATCAGATCAGACCAAATTGTGTTTGGTGTAGCATTTGTATTGTATGTGATCCTAGACATTTGATTGGAGCATTAGGACAATCTCTTAAAGAATTGTCATTGCATTGCGCCTTGCCATAGCATTTCTCTCTGCTCATAATTCCTTCTCTTTCTCCTTTTCTTCCTTCCTTCCTTCCTTGCGTCCTCTTCTACAGTGCTGAGGAACGGCGCCTGGGAGATTGTGCACTGGGAGAAGGTAATCCGTTTGACGACATACTGTGCGAATTATCCTGCGTTTACCACCAGTCTTTTCAAGGTTCTAAAAATGACCTCCCAGGAAGCAGAGGAGCGGGTTCCGTCTGTGCGATGAAAGCCCCGTCATCCCAGAAGCACACCACATAACAGTTCCTCATCCTCCACATCCAGTGTTAATTACCCGAGCCTTTTTACATACCGTGGCCCAAGCACCAGGAGAAGGCTTGGAACATGAGCCTAAGTAAAGATGTGTATGTAGGGCATTACAGAACCGAACACTTTAAATATACCACACATTCCCTTTCTCTGTCTTTCTCTGTCTCTGTCTCTTTCTCTCCTATCATCTCTCTTTCTAATTATTTGTCACTTCTCTTTTACCATTCTCGCTCGCTCTCGTTCTCTCTTTTGCTCTTTCTGTCTTTCTCTCCATCTCTCCATCTCTCTCTCTCTCTCCCTCTCTCTCTCTCTCTATCTCTGTCCCTCTCACTCTCTCTCTGTTACACAGGTTCTCGCTCTCTCTCACTTTCGCGCTCTCACACTATCAGCTCTCACTATCTCTCCCGGACTCAAAAAGGGGAGAGAGAGGGTAAACCGAAACAGATGGAGGTAACTTAAGCAGTCCTTGGCGTTGTGTCGTCGGCGAGGAGGTCGAAACCGAACCCTTTTTAGCGTCCCTTCAATGCCGATTGCCTTCTCCGTGTCCGGGGTTGGGTTCTTCATAGTAATGTAGTCGCGTGCGGGCGTAAAAAATGCAACGATGTCAACAAAAGGGTTAACAAGCGATATGTTAACACTGTGTCAGCCCGCTTATACACATTAGACGTACACATCTCGATTTTTATTGCGCCACTTGTGTCGTGAATGCCTTTTTTACATTGCTTACGTTCAAGCATTTTGTAAGGGCTGCTTCTCACTCTCAATTGGCCTGCATTTGTGTTTCCTGAAAATGATTAAAAAAGTGACATTTCTATTTGTAACGTCAGTGGAGTCGAGTAGTGCTGTTGGTGTAGCATTATGATTTATTACTTTGTTTTACGAGAACAACATCTTATCATGGGTTTTTAGAGATACTCGGGGAAATGCTTTTCTGTGAAGGCAATTCTATTCCCATGTGACTCCTGATTCATGAAACTCATTTTGTGGACCGAATTGCCCTTTCGTGTTTTGCTCCCAGGGCCGGGGGCATCAGTAACCAGGGTATTTATCTTTGCAGGTTGGGGTTGGCGAGGTTATTAGGCTGAACCGCAACGATTTTGTTCCGGCGGATACTGTCTTTTTATCATCCAGGTATAGGGGGGGGACTTCCGACCTGCTGCTCCGAGGACATTGGCCCTGCATTGTCTTCTCCTTTTCCCTTCTTGTTCAATCTAATCGCACAGCTCTCGCTAAACAAGTGATGTGGAAATGTGAACCCGCGACAACAAAGAAACACACTTAGTCTCCCTGTGTAGCTTGTCTACCACGGTGCCACTACACTCCACCCAGTTTGGTTTGAAACTATTATTTTTTTAGAAGAAAACCGGTTGAACATTGCCGTCAAAGCCATCACTTGCTTAGCGTGCATCGGTGTGGCGGTGGGTTTCGGGGAATAAGATTCAATCGACCATGTTTACATACACGCATTGAAACTAAGCCGCTCCTTCGCCTTTTCGAAAACCATTTGGATGTGCCGTTTTGGTTCATTTTCAAAGTGTTTTATCCAAGATGTAAGTTTTATCGAGAAACGTCAAGCTAACTCCCCGCACCATCTTGCTTTTCTCACCTCCCTCTGGTGTCATAACGGCTGTCTCTCTTCCCTCTCTGTGATTGGTGGCTGTCTGGTCTGCTGTCAACAACAACAACAACAACAACACAACCCCAAATCTCCTTCTTTTTTTCTGCTCCCTCCCACCTCTTCGTGTCCTCTGTCTGACCTACCGCCACACTTCTCTCTCTCTCTCTCTCTCTCTCTCTCTCCCTCTCCCTCACCCTGCCGGTGGGTGGCGGGTGACATCAGGTGGGCGTCGGGGAGGTAGTGCGGGCGGCCAACGGGGACCACCTCCCGGCTGACCTCGTCATACTGTCCTCCAGGTCAGCAATGCACCACCACCACCACCACCACCACCACCACCACCTCCACCAGCAACACCACCGCAACTCAGTAAACACTGGGTGACTCATGTAGGCGGGAACAAGTACAAGGGGGAGGAGCCAGGAGACTCCTGTCGATGCACAGCGTTCAGCTGTTGTAGCCTAAGACCTGGTCTCTATGCGGACCATACGGCCGTGATTCGTATTACATTTTGCACTCTGGAGAAACGGAGCGGTTTTCTTGGCAGGAGCCAGACACGACACTGACTGCCAGAGGTCACAGACCGTTCCCTTCTGTGCCTCCACGTATCCTTCTCCAGTGTGGTACCCTGCTCATATCACTATGGTTATTGTAATTGTATTACGGTTATTGGATACTTTGGAGTACACAAAGCACATATTTTGGACGCATCGCTGCCCAGAGTGAGCAGATGCTCAGTTTGAGAAAGGGAACGTTTGAAGTTTGTCTTTACAGACGAAGTCCATTCTGTTCCATGTTCCTCAACCTTTGCATGGCTTTGTTGGCACCCAGAACATAAATCTTGCATGGATTCACATATCAAGAGCTGCAAAATGCATGATGCGACTTGTTGTGCCACCTAAATGCTATATATTACTATATATACATATTATTGTAGCTTATTGTTATTGTAGCATGTTGCTATTCCAAAGGTATGAAAGCGCTGTCCTCATTTTAAAGGACTGGGACTGCCAGTATGTTGAACCCGGCACTCCATCAAACAAAGCTTTGAGGTGTTTTTAAGCTGTTTTAAAGTCAGGCTCCAGTGCCCGATTCCCTTCACTTAAGTGACATCTCCTCCTCCTCAGTTTCTGGGGTTTCCCCCGGGATGCATGAGTCGACACCTTACAAGTGTCGCTAACGAACTAACTACCTAGCGACCTAGCTCAGCCTCAGTCAGCGCTAGGTCATACTGCTGTATCCGTCAGGATCCCATTAGCCTGCGCAAGCCTATGTGTTGTGTGCTCTGTGTGGCTGCTACCTCACCCCACCCATCCCATCTCTATCTTCATTCTGGTTTTCTCTCTATAGCCCTTCCTCTCCCTCGCCCGCCATGGTCTTTCTGTGGGTGAACGACATTATGACTTGAAATCAAGTCGGCAGCAAACAAAGTTGTTTCATTGACTTGGCTTCAGTATTCTGCAGCCATGGGGGGGAAAACCTGATTAGGTCCAAAATATTGATGTTTACTTCCAAATCTGAGAAATACAAGAATAATGGGTAAACAAGAAGATCCCAAACTTTGCATGCAACTTTGTTGGCAGCGATCTTGGCTCTTGTAATCTTTAATTCCGATCACTGCAAAGGAGACGTCTACCTCTGTGTCTCCAATACATTGTTTAACTCAACTTAACTTTAACTTGACACATTAAGCCTCTGTGTTCCTTCCTTCTCTCCCAAAACAGTGAACCACAAGGGATGTGCTACATCGAAACGTCCAACCTCGATGGGGAGACCAACCTGAAAATCAGACAGGTGATCTCATATGATAATCCATCCTTGTGCATGATGGGACACACTACAGTAGGTGCAATGCAATAGTTTCCAGGGTTATCAGGCAAAAGAGAGGCTGTGCTCAGTCCCTGACTGGTTATGGCGTCTCATGATGTCACCACAGGGCCTTCAGATGACCTCGGAGATCAAGGACATTGACAGCCTGGTGCGGCTCTCGGGGCGCATGGAGTGCGAGAGCCCCAACCGCCATCTCTACGAGTTTGTCGGCAACATCCGATTGGACGGACACAGGTTAGGACGCTTGCTTGCTTGATAGCGGCAGCCGAAGCGCTCATCGAATGATCAGTTGTTGTTTTTGTTTATCATCATTCATTATTTATAATACTTCACTGTTGGTTTTAGAGCCTTGAACAGGAATTTTCCACATCATGTAGAGATTTTTGTAGAGATATTCTCTTTATTGTTTGATATCTTCGAGGATATGACCACAACATAGCATACCGTCAGCGTTTCCTGAGAGGGTTTGTTCATTGTGATGGGTGCTCTTGCTGCAGCACGGTCCCACTGGGCCCAGACCAGATCCTGCTGAGGGGCGCTCAGCTGCG
>PIJE02008602.1:0-10077 GCA_002895965.2 Coryphaenoides rupestris
CGGTGGAACTGGACGGTTCTGACTTGTTTTCATGAGGGCTAAGTCAAAGTATTTACACCAAGATTTACACCAAGTAGATTAGATTTTTTTTGGAATAAAACGACTATTCAAACGTTAAATAACAGCTATCGGCCAAATTGTTATTTTAAACATCGGCATCGGCCACGAATTTCACTATCGGTGCATCCCTCATGACTACATACAGAAATGACATTCATATTTTCATCGTTGAACTGGGCCTACCTTCGTCAAGCATCGAAGGGTCCACCTTCGGTGATAGGAAGGCGATGAACAGGTTTAGATGGTATATACCCAAAGCGTATGTTACTATATACCAACCCTGGAAAGCAGCAGAAGGAACAGAACTTTACATTAATGACAAACCAGAGGATAATAAACAGCCCACCCAGCCCAGACATAGCATAGCGCCATCAACAGGAATTACTTGAGCCAGTAGACCAATTTCTATTTCTAAGCGAAGAGCGCGTCTTAATATTCACAATCAAAACGCATTCCTTTAACCACAGCCCATTTGACTGATTATCTCAATGGGTAATCACCTGCTGCACAACAAACAAACAAAAAATCCAATAGTACTACCCAGTACAGTAGTCAGGCCTACATGAGACAAGCGTATGTTCATGAGCTCATGTTGTCGTTAGCACAGCAGTGCCAACTACATGTGTACAACCCACTACACTGACGGGAGGCATCCACGGTTACCTGCAATATGTACACTCTGATCATGTAGACAGCAGTGAGCAGTAGAGTCCCTGCCCATCGGCCTATATAGAAAGGAGTTGACTTGTCCAGCCATGACTGGTAGATCTGGAGGAGCAGAAATACAGGAAGAGAAATTGCATGAGAGTTCATGATATGAAGCTGTACGATTGTTATCAGAACATTCTTTTTACAATATCTATGTATTGCTAAATTGTTACGATGAACATCTCAAGTTAAATTCTTCATCAATGGGTCCCATTGCTTTTGCAGACTATTTGCATGCATTGCAGGCGTCTCAGTTCAGTCTTTTTCAGAAAGCAAAAAAGATTCTCCGACCAAATATTCAAGACAATCTCTTATTCCTCAACATTAAAAAATTGTCTTGCAAAGTCATTTTTTCAACGTGTTTGTGTGTAAACAAACATGTCACATCAACACAAGGACCCGATCAGTTGACCAACAACACCCAACCGACACCCAATGAAAATGCTGCATTATTGATTGTCAGGTTTCAGTGGGTTGGGTCCAGGCCTGCGTTACCTGTCCTAGACGAGTGAAAAAGGCAGCGATTGTGGACGGCCTCCCATGGATCGATTCCCCAACACTGTCCCCTTCTGACATTCTGTCTGTAGAGAACATTCAACACATGTACACATTACATCTCTAGTATTTACACCTTCTAAATATTAGCAGAGTCAGTCTGGCCAACACATAGTAATTGAAGCTAGAAGCATACTTTTAAGTGCTGAATCCCAGATTAAACATGTCAGTTTTAAGTGTTTTTCTGTAGACTATGGGGCATTCTTGCTGTATGTTGTTTAGTGGTGGCAAAGTCAAACAATTTAAAGAGTGGAAGCAAGAGGAAAATGTGTGTGTGTGTGTGTGTGTGTATATGTGATGAATACAAGTCCAATTGATACTGTTTTAATAGCATAGTATGACTAGTAATGTATGAGAGCAAACGGCATTTTAGTATTTAGTTAAGCACCTGAAGCAAGGTGAGTGTGTTGCAAATATTAACTCGAAGTTCATTATCTCCGTATCTACTTGCATGATGAGTGAAATAGGCCCACAACCACACGGGTTCTACTTTAAGTGGACGATGTTGGACGATATAACAATATAACAGCTATAAACATCCACGTCAGTGATGTGCATAGAAGGAAAAAAAAAAGCGATCAAGACTTAGTATCTGCTCCAAACAAGAGTTTACACGTTAAAATGTGGGACATCGGCAGCACACATTGTTCGGCTTGATAGCCAATAGGTAGTGAATGCTATGCGGTATGTAGGCACCTATGGCAGCTTTAATGGCGATGGGAAATATCTCGGATCTCTGGTTGTGTGGAAGAATAAGCCATAGTGGTGACTATGGTGTTCTAGTGTTAGCATGACTGTAGCAATACCAGAGAGCCAATGTGTGTCAGTTTCGTTTTTCTTACATTAGCTCGATAACCAGCCTGCCACTTAAACAGCAAACTGAGCCCACATCGCAGCGAGATACAGTAATTCAGTTCGCGTCAACGACACCTTTGTAAATAAAGTAATATGAGGAATTATCCAGCCGTCGTATCCGCCGTGTCGTTAGTGGTTAATTTGTACGTTAATAACGACGCTATCAAGCTAGTTGAACCTTCTCGAATACTATGCGGCGGGGCTCGTGTAGTTCGGTTGTAGCTGCGGTTCTACGGCGGTGGACGTGTCGTTGACAAATATTAAACCACAGTTCCCACAATCCACCGCGACACGTCTCGAAACCGGAAGCACACGGCGTGTAGTTCCATCGTGTCCTCCTTCCCATCGCAACCCGCGGCGCGTCCAAGAATGTGAACTACAACTACCAGCGTCGGAGTCCTGAATTTGACAACTCACATCCGGAGATACGGCAAGTGGCTAGCAACGGCAGCTAAGCGAGCTATCTCATTGAAGAATCACACCGCTACTCGGTATAGCCACAGCCAACGGATGGAATGGATGCTTTGCTGTTCAACAATTACATTTGCTGATATATAACAAGACTACCTGTTTCACTTCAGGACAGATGTGTGTGTATTTATTTCGCAAGACACCTACCTGATGTGGCAACGGTGTCACTCCCCTGCTCGACCTAACTAGCTAACTATCAAGCTAACTCGCAGGCAGGCTACTGTGAACACGTCAGTACTTCCGGGATGGATCGGCTCGATGCGGCAGGCAAGGTAGTCGATCTCCGAGCGTAACGCTGGTTTTATGACGCGTTCCAGTTGTACTCGGAAGTACGACTAGTGGTCGCTCAAGTCGGAGGTTTCAGGGGAACGCCCTATGAACTCAGAGGGCGGGGAGATTCGGTAGAACCGGTGGAACCTCACCAACCCCGACCTCAGCCAACTGAGGTGTGACGTCGTTCCCGAGTTGACCGTGTTCCAGGTGACTCGGGGTTGGTCACTTGCAGAGTAAAAATCGGGAGATTTCGACTTCCGAGTACAACTGGAACGCACAATAGTTGTCATGGCTATACTAGTTATTTCATTACAACACAATTGTAAACATGGAGTAAAGTTAACATCACACTGTCTTCATACAGAATGCATACATCATATATATATATATATCAGCTATTAATGAAACCGTAGGATATTTGATTATTTTGTTTCTAATTTCCTACTTAAAAATCAAGACAGATGCACTTTAATTCATAGTTTATAAGAAAACACTGTACTTTACAACTTTACAAAACAAAACAAACAACATTGACAAACAGTAAGTTTCATCACATCATATCTACATCTTTACTATGTTGACCAAATCAACAGGAAAATAATATAAAATGTTTCATCCACTTAGTGATGAAACATAATACTGCTCAAAAGCACACATAACCTAAATCAAAGTCCTTTTAAAGCATTAAAGTGCGGATTTTGTTACCAGTTAGTGTACTTTGTGTGTGTGTCAGGTCTGTGTGTATATGAGGCAAATATTGACGTGAGGCCATATGAGTAACAGTTGAGAAAGCAGTAGTTTACTTTTGCTCCTGTGCGAGCCAGTAACTCGTTTTGAATAGAAATAACTGCAAGTAAGAGTCATAAAGTCAACAAGTGAGTTATTCACACCAGTTAATGTGACAGAACGGATACAATCTCACTATGACCAATAAGGTTGGATGACGTCTGGGGGGAAGAATGCTGCTCTGGACAACATCCACAGTCAAGTGCCACAGAGATAACAGATAAACAGCGAGATATTGGGCCATCAATATATGGGAACCTTGCCCTGCAAGGCTTTTCAAAATACTCAATAGAAGAACATGGTTTTTTTTTCTTTCCCTGGAAAAGTATTTAGATAAATGTGGATATCACAAGATCTACCACGATGCTAATTAAATCGCTAATTTTCCACATATAATACTGTTATGTTGGTCGTTTGTTGTTGAGCCATGGCTGCTTTAAACGTCAACGATTGTATATAAATCAACAATGCTTTCTTGTTTAGCTTTAGTTTAGTAATCATCACTCTTCTCCATTTTACACATTGTACTTGGAGGTGGTGGTTGATGAGGGCTAAACTGATGTGTAGGCCTACTAAGAATTGCTAACTTATCACAGACATTGAAACATACACATTACCAACTTGTCCTTACATGGCCCTACATTGATATTTCTATTCTATACATTGAAATGAACATGAAGCTACACCATAATAATAATTTGAATACCCTTTTAACCACATATCTAATATTTACATGTCCATATATTTACAAGAATATATACAATTGAAGAAACAATAAATAAATGAATGGACTGAAAACTGCTGCATCTGTTCCTCTCAAAAGGAAGTACAGTTACTGAAGAACTAGAACAACAAACAAGGTCTGTTCAATCACAACGATACTATAAATGTAAAACGAAACGCATATTGAGGCAAAATCAAATGTCCATTCTTTGTAGTCCAAACCTCACAATACAAGTGTGGTGTGGGAGTGAATGAATTCCCACCTAAAGGCTAGACACCGAATAGACAAAATCAGTCCTCATCAAAGTAGGTTTGAACAGCAGTTTTGAATTCTCACATTCAATCTTTAGGAACGTGTGTAAATATGATGTCATAATAATAATAATAATTATCTTCCGTGTCATCACACAAAATAATGCTACACGGCGCCAAGCACATGTAACACGCGAGTTAGCGAATCACTCAGAGGCATGTACGTGGTGCTAGCCACATGTCCGGAGCACCTCCTGACTTTAGAGAGGCTTACCGTGGACCGCAGGCCAAGGCCCCTCCTTCTGGGCCCCTTCTGCTCTACTCCCCTCCCTTTGTGTCTCGCTATCCTTCCCCCGCCCCCCCCATCCCCAGCGGCGGCGCCCACTAGTGGACGTCGCTGTCCATGAACTCCTCTTTGATGGAGTGCTTGTTGCGTGACACCTTGCAGTCGGGCATGTCGAAGCCAAAGTCGGGCCACTCGTCGGCCACCGCCGACATCCCCGGCGCGCCCGGCATGCCCGCCCGCTTGGGGATGGTGATGGTGTGGCGCACGCGGAAGTGCACCGCCTCCATCACACGCTGGCGCTGCATCTCCCCGCCACCACCGCCGCCGCCCCCGCCGCCGCCCCCGCCCGCCGAGCCTATGGCGGCCATGGCGGTGGCGGCCATGTTGCTGCTGGAGCGGAGCAGCTGCTGGCCGTGGTGGTGGTGGTGGTGGTGGTAGTCGTGGTGATGGTTGGAGGGCTGGGGCAGAGGCGGCGGCGGTTGTGGTGGTGGGGGCACCCCCTGCTGCTTCATGTCCTGCAGCCCCCGCCAGATGGCCAGGCGGAACTGCTCGGGGATCTTCAGGGCAACCAGGTCCTGTTGGTGTGGGATGAGGGGTGAGAGGTGAGGAGGAAGGAACAAGATTTAAAGACATGGACATACAGTATGTACCAAGAGCAAGTGTCTTCATGTCTCAGTTATATGAGGTTATCATGTCCATGGCCGCCAATGTTTTATGTAACACCGTGTCACCATACAGTGGCATATCTTCCAGAAGAATACTGTATGTGTTGATGTGTGTTGTGAGGGTCACAGGGCCGTTACCTCCATGGTGAGGTTCTGGAGGTGGTAGATGCTCAGCAGGCCCTGGGAGGTGAAGTACTCAATGCAGTTGTGACAGCCCAGGCTGGATAGAAAGCTGTTTCGGGGAAGGGGAGAGCGATAGTCAGCTGTCAGCGTGTACCTACACCACCACAGGCACCAAGCTTGAGGAACAAAGCCCTGTGGCTGCAGGGAACAATGACCTTTATGCATAAAGATATGATATGACTAACATATGATATGACGCTGACGCAACCTTGTCAGTCACAGGCAGACTCAATACAGTCCAACTCTTCTGGTTGTTGTGTAATTATATGACGTGTTGTCCCAAAGTATAAACTGATAGCATCAGATAAGACCGCATTATCTTACATTTTGCTTTTCAATACAACGTTGGAAGGAATTTGGTCATCGTTATAAACAGAGTTATAGAGTGAAAGAATTTAATTTAATTTATATATTCCTTTTTATACATATTTAATTTGTATACATATTTCATTTACAGAACTATGTCACTCACCAAACTGAATCAATAATCAATGCATGCAGTTGTATTAATGATTCGTAAGGCAGGTATTGCTTTGATGAAAAAAACCTTTATTATAAATACATGAAATGTAAAAAGGTTTGGCAACAATACAATAGAAACCAAAACGAGGTTAGCTGTACAATATAACTGTACAAATCAACATTGAAATGTCAACAAACAAGAGCTCGTTGTTAATGTTACAAACAGTACAAATCAAATATGTAAAACATGGTAGACGACGTGAATAATGAAAAATGATTATAAACAAAACTGAAATAAAAGCAGTGGCATGAAAAAAATATTTGTAGGCTTGTATGAAAAAATGGCTTAAATGTGGCTAGCGTCAACAAAATGTAAATGAATAATGAATCGCCGTCTCCAAGTAAGGCACATTTCTGGACAACTCAACCAAGAGGCGCCCAACCGTGCACGTCTTCCTTCGCCTCTATAAGCAAAAGCATCTCTGATTGGCTGTGCCCTTTTTTGAGAGTGGGAGAAAGAAGGGTTGTCATTGGAGGGTGAGGTACCTGACAAGGCTGGGGTCAGGGTTATATGGAGGGGGCGGGCTGCAGTGGGAGGTGGATACGATTGGTTGACTGCCGTGGCCCCCATTCATGTCCCCGTTGGTCTGCATGTGGTGTCCGCTGTGCATGGAGGGGCCTGAGGAGAGAGACAGAGAGAGACAGAGAGAGACAGAGAGAGAGGGAGAGAGGGAGATGAGCATTGTTTGTCAGACATGCTCTGTATGTATGCGTATGTGTGTCTATACTGTATATGCTGTGTTCATTAATATGACAAAGCACTAAGGGAAGGGGGGAAAATGCACATTTATTAGTGTGGATAAAAGACATTGATATGATCTTAAAAAGTCCAATTAAATAGACCCCCTCTAAACCGTCACCAAGACTTTCATTTGTAGGAATGACATTTTCATAAATATCCCACGACCACAAACTAAATCCTAGAGGACGCCTCGTGCCATATCATCAACCATCATTAACATCATAGTGGTTTATTGAATTTACATTACTACTACTTTACATTAATAACTATTACTTTTTTGTTATTCAGGATTCAGGGTAGGATTTAGGCCTGTTTCTCAAGGTACCAAGCCCAGTAGCTTTTGGTTGGTAGTCCCAACACCCTAGCCATCTAACTCATAGTACAATACAGCAGTGTGTGTGTGCGTGCATGTGTGTGTGTGTGTGTCTGTGCATGCATGTGTGTGTGTGTGTGTGTGTGTGTGTGTGTGTGTGTGTGTGGAGCCACGGCTCACCCATGTGTGCCATGGTGTTGGAGGCGGGGTGGTTGTGTTGGTGCTGCTGGCCCACCAGCTGGTTGACCGAGGGCAGCTTGTTCAGTCCGCCGCCGTGTGCCTGCAGCTTGTTCATGTTGGACAGCGGAGAGTAGGAGGAGGGGGAGGAGATGTGGCTCCTGCACACACCGACGGAGAGGAGGAGGAGGAGGAGGGGAGGAGAGGAGAGGAGGGTGGGGAAACGAAACAGTTTTGGTTACATGGGTTAATGTCTTGCTCTTCATCTTCATCTGAGTCTGTGAGACCGTGAGCATTGTTGGGTGCATGTGTGTGTATGTGTGTGCGCGTTACTGTTGTATTTTTGTTGCTGTGTGTGTGTGTGTGCATTGCCATTTGTGCGTGTGCATGTGTGTGCATACGTGCGTTACTGTGTGTGTGTGTGTGTGTGTGTGTGTGTGTGCATGTCTATCTGCTGTACTGCATGCGTATGTGTTTGCATTACTCTCTGTGTGTGCGTGCATTTGTGCGTGCGTGTGTGCATGGCTGTGTGTGTGTGTTTGACGTACGGCCTCTGCAGCAGCTGCTGCTGGGTCTGCTGTCTGTAGGAGTCCACCAGCGGCTGGGGCACCAGCTCCACCAGCTCCAGGCTGTCTTTGATCCGCATCAGCAGCTCAAAGTTCTCCCTGCCGCGCACCTAGACACACACACACACACACACACACACACACACACACACACACTTGAACTTGTGTTGTTTTGGACATTTTGCTGCACGTGACAACTTGCAGGCAGCGGTTACATTTGGCAGTGCGGTCGGCTTGGATCTGCCTTACTGCCCTCTGAGTGATTTAGTGATTTAGTGATTTAGTGATTTAGTGTGCGCTGTGGTCTTACAGGAATATAGTAGATCTCCTCCTCTCCGTTCCGTCTCTTCTTCATGTTGGCGTTCTGACTGGGGAGGTTCTGTGGGCTCTGTTTGAAGTCTGCAGAGGGAGTCAGCGGAAATATTTTAAAATGACATGATTTAACTGCACACTTTCTCGCAGGCATAGGTCATTACTGAATCACAATGACACTTTTATTATTATTATTATTATTGTTACAATAATTATTATAACATCACATTATGTCGGGTAATATTTCCTGCCAGGAAACCCCACTTATAGTCACTGAAATATGATCCGTTTGCAGCTTGTGTATAAAACAAGATAAGATAAGATATGATAAAACTTTATTATTCCCGAAGGAAATTCTTCAATGTATTCTTAAAATGTATATCTTCAGTCAAGCATTTTCTTAAATGAACACACCATTTGTGTACAGTATGTATGTTGGTTTGTGTGTATTTATGTGTATCTATGCATGTTTCTGTCTTTTAGCACTTGTTGTATGACATGGTGCGATACAAATAAAATTGGAATTGAATTGAATTGAATATACTTATAATACTATATAGAGTATATATTAAACTGACTGCGTTTGTTGGCATTTCCGTTCTTGGCCACGTTGTCGTTCAGGGCCTGCTGTTCCCTGAAGTGGTCCTCGTCCGCCTTGCGGTCGCGACCCGGACACGCACATATCCGACCTTCAAACGACCTCCGGCCCAACACCTGACCACTGCCGGGAGGAATTACACTTTAGTTCCGATTTCAATGCAGAATATTGACTTTGAGGACCAGGCAGGTATATCATGTAGTTTATGTTCAAACATTTGTATATACGTAGGCCTATATATGTATATTTTATTATTTTATTGTACGTTAGTAGTTTATCTGCATTATAGGACAATGATCATGTATTTTAGTGGACGGAATGAACCATTGCTAATTTGCTAGCATGCTCGCTTGGTACACGTTACGTACTCCCGTGTCTCCAGGGTGATGATGATGAGGATGGGCCTTCGGTTCATGCCACCCACACAGCTGCTGTTGCACATGAAGTTGTACAAGATGGTGGTGAACTCCGTCCCCACCTGCAGTGCATCGTAAGCAAAACCAACATCCTGCATTATGAAGGCGTCCTTTTGTTTTCAGTTAAAAGTTGAGGAGAGGAAAGTAAGATTGTGAGTTATTTTAAATGTTCGGACAGAATGACGGCTTTGCAGCCATTATATTCTCTATAAGAATTATAGAGAATATAATGGCTCATATTGGTCATAATGGTCATATAATATATGACTCTTTGTAAGTCGCTTTGGATAAAAGCGTCTGCCAAATGCCCTAAATGTAAATGTAAATTATAATAGCGATGTTTACATTTGGGGCCCTTAACCTTTATATTCTATGTGAATTCCTTGTATGAACAAAACATGGAAAAAGGAACAAAAACATGCTCCTTGTCGCTTTTTCCCATAAGTCCATAAGGCCCAACACTCGTCAAGCACTCATTGTACCACCAGAGGGCGACATTGCAATGAACTCTTTAGAGGAAGAAAAAAAACTGTCTGAGGAAATCGAAAGAAATCCTTTTTTTTCAGTTTCTCTTCAATATATCAGATTTAGTGGCAGACAGGAAACATTCTAAA
>PIJE02008603.1:0-10076 GCA_002895965.2 Coryphaenoides rupestris
ACAATATGAACACTAGAGCACTGCACACAATATGAACACTAAAGCACTGCACACAATATGAACACTAAAGCACTGCACACAATATGAACACTAAAGCACTGCACACAATATGAACACTAAAACACTGCACAAAATACAAACATTCCAAAGCACTGCACTATCAAAGGGGATCCTTACACAAAGGCAACTCCAACCAGGTGGGAATTCCCAGCAATCAAACACACGTGAGTTAACTAGTAGTGGGACTAACTATACGGCGCTATTCACACTCCAGGCCATGGCCATCGATCTGCAGATACTAAGGGTAGATACTCAAAGGAACAAACAAACAAACAATAATGTAGCCTACGATGGTTACAGCGCAACCCTCCCCTGTTCCTTTAACAATCGGATACAACCATACGGCGCGCAAGAAAGCACGGAGGAGGCTCACTGTACGCGGATGGAAACAAAAACTACAACACGGAGTTCGCTACGTAACCATCACCATGATGTTAAACCACTAGTGATATAAAACAGATACTCATGTAGTACAGGTCACGGTGCGCGTCCCACTTCGCACGGTTTCGGGAGTAAAAGAGTTCGATCCCAAGCGGCTGACATGCGCGCTATTTAAATCAGACGCCGTCTTGCCGGCCAATCGTTCATTGGTGCAGCCGAGGGCCCGACCTCGGACGGCGCGCTCATTGGCCGCATTGCCATCAGTAAGTTCACAGGACAGAGACTCTTCTTCAATTAGGATGTCCTCATATTCTCAAAGCAAGGAGAGAGAAGTATGGTTAACAGATATACAATTAAAGTACCTGAACAATAATATTGCAACCATTACAGTACATCAAATTGTGATTCCAGTAGGATACCGTCAGCAGGTGTTGTCCCTTGCTCATGACAGCTTGTGGTCTGGCCATTTAGGTATCAGAAAAACCTATGATCGTGTTCTTAGGCACTTCTTTTGGCCAGGATTAAAGAAAAATGTTGCCCATTTCTGCCGTACATGTCATACTTGTCAGGTTACAGGAAAACCTAATCAGGTTATTCCTCCGGCTCCACTCCATCCGATACCAGTGATGGGGGAGCCGTTTGAGCGTGTGCTGGTGGACTGCGTTGGACAATACTTTGTTGAACGTAAGTTAAGCGAAACTGATTATGTTGTCCGTTACCTTGCATGGTTGACACCGCCGTCGGTGTACGGATGAGTGTGTGAATGTGAGGCAATATTTTAAAGCACTTTGGATAAAGTATAAATGCAATCCAATTACCATGCTGGTTCTTTGACGTTGTTTTAGTTTGTCAGGGCCTTACAGGCTGTGGTGGTAGTGGTGGTGGTGGCGGTGGATTACAAGTTGATTCAAATCGACAGAGTTGAATGACATTTTAAGTCGCCACATCATTGTTCCCTGTCAATGGTTTTGACATGTATGCAGTAAGCATGATTAATTAGTATATCTGTCATGGGGAGAGTGAGTGCGTGTGTATTGTGTGTGTGCGGCGGGGGGGTGCGGGTGATAAAGACCAAGGTCTGTAATTAGCTGGGGGGCTTAAGAACTGATTCACAACCAGGTCAGGTTGCTTGCTTGTGCACCACGGGCTTAATACCACACAGCCCAGCCTATGCAGATGCAATGTCACACGATTTGCATTGTGTGGCCCTCAAGGCCTCACTATCGTTGCCGCTGCTTGTGGGAATTTGCAACGCTGTCGATGGAAGTGCTTAAAACGAGGCAATTTAATGAAACACGAGTCCGCCAGTACTCGATTAAGTGTTGATTGCCCGATCATATGGCCGAATGTGCGTTTGTGGAGTGTGTGTGTGGTTGGTGGGCTGGTTTAAGCAGCCTCACCTGGCCTGAGTCACGCCAATGCACCAGCAAAGATGGCAACATCGTCTACTATTCTACTGGCTTGCATACTAATACTACGGCAGAAGGCAGTACACATGTGTAGGATGCGGTGTTAGATGCAACCAGTGCTAGCGGGGATGATTTAGGTTTGGCTTTGGTTTAGTTTGTTTCTAACAAATTTGTCACTGGAACACAACCTCACTACATTAAACATGTGTGCAGATCATACAGTACATAAGCGACCAATACTCCTGACCTTTATAAGCCTCGCGTTTGTTTTGCTGTGCACCGTGCTGCTTATGTTTTTATCTTTCTATTATTTATGAAAAGGGGCCCCTATTATACCACCAGGTGTTAGTGTGATTAACCATTAGAAGCCATTTTCAAAGTGTTCATCGTGACATAGTGACATCACAAGTGGGAGGCATACGTCTAGGTATGGAACGCCATCCAGGCAAAAACCGACACGTAATTAACGCGTTAACGTCACTTTTCGACGTGTTAACGTGACAAAATGAAAATGTCGCGTTGACACGTAAGACGTCAAATTTTGCCGTGTTACGCGTCACAGCCAACGGACTGTTCCATTCTAGTGTCTAATAGGGGTGTTAGATCCTCTCTAACCTGCCCAGCCCGAGGCACAGCTTTGAGTTTTGTCGTGTTTGCTTCTTCTTTTGTTGTTTAATGGCGGTTGGATTGTTCTGGATTGGAGTGTGGATCACAACGGTTACTATACTATGACATTCAATTATCATATTAACACTAGAAGCGTAGTTTGGGTTCCTCTGTTGCAAATCTCTCTGTTCAAATAAAGAGTATGAGGCCTCCACTCCATGACTTTTCCTAGATATGTGTTAATTTTATTTTCACAAGGTTTGGAGGTTCTAAATCAAAAGACAAAATATTTCTGAACAGTTATACCTTCAAGTGCCATAGCGGTCAGATTGACTGCATTATGTCTGTATACCACATTATTACCATATATACCATATATTACCACGTTTTTCCATTTTGGCGGCGGTTTTCACACATCTTAGGTGACTTTGCTATATTTTTTTGTTTTTCTTCAATAATTCCATCCTGATGGTGGAGAAGTGTCCAGTTTGAATGATGTGGACTGGATCAGGAGGAATGTTTGTTTCCGTTCTACCAGCTGTAGCATCTATTGTCATATCCACGCCATTGGAGGAATGACTTACTGGGAGAGCAGGTCGCTGTGCAGAATGTGCCATCCACCCCGGAGCCGCTTCTCCAGATGCAGGAGGCTTATTGCAAATGCTCGGGCTATTCTCTCTCGTTTTAACATTTAATTTCATTCCATTTTTACAACAGAGTCCGACCACAACAGCGCACCGACAGCACAAGACAGGTGCAAGATAAGTGTATTTCGGTGTACAATGGACAGTGGTTCTGTGTTCTCTATCCACGGGCCTGTCAGATGGTCAGCGGCAGGACATCTTGGACAGGGAACGTGTCTCCTGAAGAGCGCATCAAGGACACACCGCGGATGGAAGCAAAAACGGGCGGCAATGCCAAATAATTGTAAAATAAGCCAAATTATGCAGTTCTCTGGCGGTTCTCTGGTGGTTCTCTCGTTGTTCTCTGGCGGTTGTCCGGTGTTCCCCAATCTCCTGGACAAATCCATTGATGCGACCCAACAAGTGGTCAGCTAGGTATTAGAAACAAACACAGCAAGCAAAACAGGTTAACGTGATTCAGATCAGCCACTTTATCATATCCTAATGACCTACGATGATTAAAAAGACGGTGGTTTTAACAAACGTTAAATAGCTTGACCACATATCTGTCCATTAGATGGCTACAACATAGAGTTAGCGATTACAGCATCAAATATTATTATTAATATTAATATCATGTTACCTCTAAATACTACCTTGCAATATTTCCTCTCATCATCATGTGCAATATTCCTAATGTCATGTGCAATACTTCTTCTCAATATTATCCTTGCAATATTACCGTGCTTCATTACCTTTCAGCATTATGTGCAACATTCTTAATATTCTTTATATCATGTACAATACTTCCTCGAAACATTATTATTATTACCCTTTTATTACACTTTTGTAATTGTTTTTTCGGACTTAATATCTTATCTTGCCTGTATTTTTATATTTTTATACTTCACCTATATTTGTATACTTCTACTAGGACCTACTGTACATTTGTAAATCTGTTATTTCATTTTTTATTTTTCTATTGTTTTATTGTATTGCTATGCAACCTGGCACAAGAATTTCCTTCGGGATTAATAAAGTTCTTATCTTATCTTATAAAGTTAGTGATTTATTTTACCTAGACAAAGCTGCTTGGATTGTTTCCACATCGTCCCCCGCTGAAAGTTGCACTTGGTTTCTTCTAAACCACGCCTCTCCGGCCTACGTTTCAAACACGTCGCAAAGTAATGTGTGAACATGACAAAAAACGACGTTAATTGTTAAGCGTTAATTACGTGCCGGTTTTGGCCTGGATGGCGTTTCATATCTAGGTGGACACTCCCACTTGTGATGTCGCTATGTTGCAATGACAATGTTAGCCGCATGACAATTTTGAAACACTGCTTGTCATGGCTAATCACGCTCACACCTAGTGGTAGTAGGGTGCCTTTATTAAGTGTTGTGGCCTATGAACCCGGTTGGAATAGGAGTCAAAGCAGGTTAAGCGGCCCGCATGTTCATCATAATGATAACGATTGAGCCATTAATTAAGCTTACATGTCAACATTGTCATGTGACGACACTCTAGCGACATCACAAGTGGGCGTCTCCACACACGGATGTATGATGACGAGATAAATCTGCCAGCCATACTCGACTGGTAGGTGTATCTATCCATCGTACATCTGGGTGGACACTCCCACTTGTGAGGTCATTATGTCACAATGACAATTTCTAAAACGACTTGGACAGGCTGATTACACTTACACCTGGTGGTAAAATAGGGGTCCTTTAAAACACAGGTTAGGGCCCTCTCACCTTTGGCTTTGGTCTGTCGTTCACTTATTTAAAGGGACAGGACCTCTATTTTCTAATATTAGAGAGTACGGCGTCGTGCCTCAAATTGTGATGATGCAACATCAACTCTCTCTGCGTATAAATCGTGTAAACAAACGCAAATTCCCGACTAATTACTTTTCTGTGATTATTTGATTTTTCTCTCTCGTGGTAACTGTGTTGATGTTGCAAACCTATTAGCTATTGCCAATACTATCCTCCCAAACCAAACATACTTGCAAAGGCACGAAAACACATCATACACAACACACAGGCGTGTGTGTACACAGGCACAAACACGTCTACCGCACGCACACACACAACACACAGCACACACACGCAGCACGCAGCACACAACACACAACACACACAGCACATACACACACACGCAGCACGCAGCACACAGCACACACACATGAATGCACATACATCAACCCTACCTGCACGCACGCACACACAACACACACATCAGCGCACACATCAGCACACACATCAGCTATCTGAACCTGCTCTCCCAAATGCATGCATGAACTTAACCCCGGGTGCACATTAGCACACGGGAGAGACATGTGCACATGCATGTGTGGACGGTCATGCATTAGCATGTCGAGACACACACACACACACTCACGGCATGTATACTGTATCTGGACATGTCTGGCTTCCAGTTGGTTATGGAAGGTTGAGTGATCCTAAAGGTCTGCGCTTGGCTGGTCACTCCCCCTCAACGCTTCACCATCTTCCCGCTGTCACTCTCGATCTGTTCTGTCATCGCTCATCTCTCTCTCTCTCTCTCTCTCTCTCTCTCTCTCTCTCTCTCTCTCTCTCTCTCTCTCTCTCTCCTCTCTCTCTCTCTCTCTCTCTCCTCTCTCTCTCTCTCTCTCTCTCTCTCTCTCTCTCTCTCTCTCTCTCTCTCTCTGACGTTGTTCCGACGTTGTTCTGAGGTCTCTATTAATCTTTTGCTCTCCAGGTTTTTGTCTGTCCTTTGCGCTCTCTCGCTCTCACTCGCTCACTCGCTCTCTCCACGACCAGAATTTGACCAAAACTGGAAGTTGCATGTGTCCACGGACACATGTCCACACACACGCGCACACGTGCACACAGGCACACACGCACAATCACACACACAAATGGACACAGACAGGTATACGAAACAGACATGCCAACAGTCAGACAGACAGACAGGAAAAGACAGAGACATGCGCAGACAGACAGACTGATGGTCAGACACACAGACAGACAGTACAAGCCAAGCTCCTTTGTGCAGAGAGAGCAAACCGACCTTGTTATGTACATACTCAGACATTTTGTTTAGAAAATTGTCTGTGTGTGTATTATGTGTGTGTGTGTGTGTGTGTGTGTGTGTGTGTGTGTGTATTGTGGTGTGTGTGTGTGTGTGTGTAGTGTGTGTGGTGTGTGTGTGTGTGTGTGTGTGTGTGTGTGTGTGTGTGTGTGTGTGTGTGTGTGTGTTTCTAAGAGCAAGACGCGACGGGCTAATTTGTATATACACACACACTTGTATAGCTTTCGTGTGCAGAAGAAAGGCAATGGAAGGATTAGGTCAGTGGCGGAACATTGATTGAATAGCTTCGCCACTAAAATTAGATTACAACGAAATCCTTCACCTGAATCGGAGTGGAAATATATAACAAGATTCCAGGGGCCAAACTAAAACACCGCACACCATATGAACACTAAAACACTGCACACCATATGAACACTAAAACACTGCACACCATATGAACACTACACACCATATGAACACTAAAACACTGCACACCATATAACACTGCACAAATATACTACTTTTACAACTTGTGTGGTCTACACCTGTGTCACTGAAGTCCCATTCCAGATCATTGGTGTTTTAGTCTATTTTAGCATTCATTACACACATGCTTGACAAATGGAGTTTTTCATGATCTACAAATATTTCCTGTACTCGCAAACAAATGTATATCACTGTGACTCTGGGAATACAAGTGATATGTTCACTGAATCGTAACATGTACTTGGATGCATACTTCCCTGGTACATTCAGCTACAGGAGGTGCAGCCTTATTCTGGGGGAGATTTGCCAAAGTGCAGATGACACATTATCAACACCATCCTGTGTTTGTCACAACACACACACACACATTCAAAGCGTTCACCGCATCCCATATTCACCGCTTTCCGAGCGCACTCTGCCACAAAGATATTCAAATCGGTGGTATGGGGCGCAGGGGGGGGGCAGCTGTCTCAGTTGATGCTTGTCACATCGCCGCCACCCGAGAGTGACCTGTAGCTGTGTGTGTTGAACTCAAGCGACATACAAGAGACAGCACACTGTGCACAAGAGGTGAAGGCAAGCAACACAACAACAACAACAACAAAGTCCAGCTTCATCAACACGGGGCCAAGTTGTCGGAACTCGACATTGGCGAACTCGTGTTTGATGAAGCCACATACGAAAAATAGGGCCTACAGCTCAAGAGTGTTAGATTTCCAGCGCACCTTAGTTGTGTATTAAAGGTGCCGTGTGTAGAATTTGGTGGCCTCTCGTGGAAGTAAAACATAAGTATGTTTTAATGAGCGCGTAATAAATAAACGTGTGTGTGTGTGTGTGTGAATGAGCCCGTTATATCTACCAAGGGAGCGGGTCCTCTTCCACGGAGCGCGCCATTTTTGCACCGCCATGTTTCAACGGTCGTCCCAGAACGGACAAACGGCTCGGGAGAGGAGAGGTTTTTAAAGTGCCCATCTTACTCGCAAACTATGACCGATATATATGACAGACTAGATAGCTAATCACTTAATAAATCTATCAAGGATATTATCACGTGACGGCTACTCATATGCTGTTGAAGACAATCATTTTGGAAGAACCTACTGGCACCTTACAGGCGGAACAGACATAGCATAGCATTGCTTCTCCTCCGTCATTAGAAAGGGAGGCGAGTAGGGGCAAGGGGAGGTATTCAGTTGGCTGAGACCTCACCACTGGATGCCACTAAATTGTACACACTGCATATTATTTATAGTATGTTTTCTAAGTATATTTTTTCAGATATTTTACCTGATGATTTCAAATCGGGCACCCAGCCCTTCAGCCAAACTTACATTTCATATTCAGGGGTATTTCATATTCAGGTGACTTTATGTGTGAAATAAAATGTACTTGGTGTACACAATTTGTACTCAACTTGTTTCCTGGCAAACACAATGTTAGCATATTGGTATTGCATATTGCATAATAGTGTGTAGACAGTCACTCACACTCTCACACAAACTCCTCCCGGCTTAAACCCGCAGATAGACAACCGGATTAATGACAAACAATGCAGTCACAAAACATTTGCACAACTATGACGACAATGAAATAATGTTTACATTTATCTACATTGCCGTGCTTCATAGACATATTTTCTATTCTATTATTTTCAGTTGATGTCACTTTATATTATACGACTGTCCGGTACTCGCTGCTGTGTCACTGTAATTTCCCATCTGGGATCAAAAAAGTATTATATTATCTTAAGGAAAACATACACCAAAATATGGTGTTCACAACCTGCGCTTGTGTATAAAACGCCACCACAGGAAGTAATATTTGACATCCCATATATTGCATGAATGTGATTTCCCCCCTCACCCCAAACAAAAACCAGACGAAACAATAACCGTAATTTTTGCGGTGTGTTCGATTGCAACGTTTTGGTCAAGACACAGGCGACGTGAGGCTTGCACAAGATGGGGGGGCGGCAGTAGCTCAGAATGTGGTTGTGGGTGCGGTTGTCTGGAAACCGGAAGGTCGCTGGTTCGATTGAGGTGTCCCTGAGCAAGACACCACCTAACCCTACCTGCTCCTGACGTGTTGGTTGTTACCTTGCATGGTTGGCACCGCCGTCGGTGTATGCATGGGTGAATGTGAGGCAATACTGTGAAGCACTTTGGATAAAAGCGAGATATAAATGCAATCCAATTACCATGCTGGTTCTTTGACGTTGTTTTAGTTTGTCAGGGCCTTACAGGCTGTGGTGGTAGTGGTGGTGGTGGCGGTGGATTACAAGTTGATTCAAATCGACAGAGTTGAATGACATTTTAAGTCGCCACATTATTGTTCCCTGTCAATGGTTTTGACATGTATGCAGTAAGCATGATTAATTAGTATATCTGTCATGGGGAGAGTAAGTGTGAGTATTGTGTGTGTGCGTGGCGGGGGGGTGCGGGTGATAAAGACCAAGGTCTGTAATTAGCTGGGGGGCTTAAGAACTGATTCACAACCAGGTCAGGTTGCTTGCTTGTGCACCACGGGGTTAATACCACACAGCCCAGCCTATGCAGATGCAATGTCACACGATTTGCATTGTGTGGCCCTCAAGGCCTCACTATCGTTGCCGCTGCTTGTGGGAATTTGCAACGCTGTCGATGGAAGTGCTTAAAACGAGGCAATTTAATGAAACACGAGTCCGCCAGTACTCGATTAAGTGTTGATTGCCCGATCATATGGCCGAATGTGCGTTTGTGGAGTGTGTGTGTGGTTGGTGGGCTGGTTTAAGCAGCCTCACCTGGCCCGAGTCACGCCAATGCACCAGCAAAGATGGCAACATCGTCTACTATTCTACTGGCTTGCATACTAATACTACGGCAGAAGGCAGTACACATGTGTAGGATGCGGTGTTAGATGCAACCAGTGGCAGCGGGGATGATTTAGGTTTGGCTTTGGTTTAGTTTGTTTCTAACAAATTTGTCACTGGAACACAACCTCACTACATTAAACATGTATGCAGATCATACAGTACATAAGCGACCAATACTCCTGACCTTTTATAAGCCTCGCGTTTGTTTTGCTGTGCACCGTGCTGCTTATGTTTTTCTTTCTATTATTTATGAAAAGGGGCCCCTATTATACCACCAGGTGTTAGTGTGATTAACCATTAGAAGCCGTTTTCAAAAGTGTTCATCGTGACATAGTGACATCACAAGTGGGAGGCATACGTCTAGGTATGGAACGCCATCCAGGCAAAAACCGACACGTAATTAACGCGTTAACACGTCACTTTTCGACGTGACAAGAATGGACACGTAACACGTAAGATGTCAAATTTAGCCGTTTTACACGTCAGAGCCAACGGACTGTTCCATTCTAGTGTCTAATAGGGGTGTTAGATCCTCTCTAACCTGCCGAGCCCGAGGCACAGCTTCTCGTGTTTGCTTCTTCTTTTGTTGTTTAATGGCG
>PIJE02008604.1:0-10076 GCA_002895965.2 Coryphaenoides rupestris
CCCACCAGCAGGAACCCGGAGCGACACTCGTACCTCACCACGGAGCCCACCCACCAGTCGGTACCGTAGGCCACACCGTTATAGTCGACATCCGGCCTGCCACAGTTCACTATATATATATACGACCCGCATGCCCCCAGAGTGCAACACACAACACAACACAGACATAGAGAGAGAGAGTTACTGATGATGAGTTAGTCTCAAGCGTGATTTGTGGTGAAACATGTGCATTTGTGAACCTGATATAACAGCACATAATAATTAATTGCAATTAATTAGCTGTCTCTTCAAGACAATCTCCAAAGCAAGTTCTTGCTCCATGTCAATATATATTTGACAAACATTGCTATTTGACAATTGCCTTTTATGAACTTTTTTGACAGCCATGTCAGATCTTTCTTAATCATGTCCTACAACCAAAAAGTCGGTGTGCCCCGAACTTCCAGTTGGAATCACAAAACGTTGGGAGACATTGATCTCAGGGGTGTCAAACTCATTTGAGGCTGAGGGCCATAACAGACCAAATTGACTGAAAGGGGTGAAAAACATTCTTGGCTTCATCTCCAGGTCCCTGAACTCCCGAAAACACATTTCAAACTTTTGCAACTTGTGCAGCTTAGTGGTTATTTGTAGGAACTACAAGCAATGTTTTTTTTGTGATGATGGAGTACAGAAATCAATAAGACAGAATTGCCTCCCGGGGCCGGATTGGATCAGCTCGGGCCGCATCCGGCCCCTGGGCCACATGTTTGACACCCCTGATCTAGAGTCAGTCCCTGGGGTGATCCATCCATCCATCCATCAGTCTCACCTCTGCAGAGGGACTTGGACCCCACCCAGCAGCAGCTGGAGTCTCCACAGGGGTCGGTCTTCAGCTCTCGGTGGCGCCCCCTGCAGCCTCCGAGGCACAGCGGGGCGGTGCCGGACCAGTACGTATCGTCCTGGGGTTCGGGCTGCTGGGGGAACCATGCAGTCTCACCTATCACAAGACAAGGGGGAGCAGGAGCCATCATGCGTCATAATCCATCCTAATACTATATTAGTATGCACTTCCAATAACTACTAGCATTACCAGAGCAGGGTCGAGGTGAAGATTACTGGGTTTGATCCCCAACGTCCCCAGCCAACCTGTAGCCAATCTCGACCAAGATGTTCGACAGCAACAGTACTACTACTTATAATCTGATTTATTTGGATCTCTTTTAGCTCAATGGCTATTCTTCCAAGAGTCCATGTAAAAAAACCATATAGGCCTAATACTTCATATACAATAATTCATAGATACTTCAACACGTAGTTGTTGACACACACACAGACATGCACACCACATCACTGACACACATTGAATATTGACACATATTCCTCTACATGTGTTCACATGTAATACGAATACTCCTCTCAAAAACCTACTGACAATTATAACAACTTATAATGATTGCAACAACAAAGATACACTCTTAATATAATCTCACCAGTGACTTCGTCCTCTGCTGTGGCTATCTGGGTATGTGGCATTGTGGCAATGAGATATGCTACAATAATGTTGTTATATATACATACAAAAATATAAAGAAATAATTAAAGAATGGGTCAGTGGCTGTCTATATACACTGCAGCTCGAACAGCAGAAGAACAGCAGGGTCTTCACATCACAGTTAATGTTGGAATGACGTTGTTTTCATTAATGCATACTTCTGACTATTTTACCATTTATCAATTTAGCATCGATGCATGTCTCCAAAGCAACTCTCGCTAAATTCTGACGTGTCATTAAGCAGGAGGAGGAGGAGGAGGAGGAGGAGGAGGGGCGAGGTATACCGGAAGCGGGGGTGTCCGGAGGGCCATTTGAACTGGTGTTTCTTGCGCAGGTGAACGGTGAGGTTGTTCCCGCGGGTGAAACACTGGTCACACACGTGGCACTTGTAGCGCGGCACGAAATCCCCCTGGACGGCACCCAGGAAGAGGAATCAGAATCAGCTTTATTGCCTCAGTTTTTATAAACAAGGAATGTGCGTTTATGAAATTGCATAAATTACAAAGAATTTACAAAAAATCTAAAAATATATATTGTAAATGGATTGCATTTATATAGTGATTTTATCCAAAGGGCTTTACAGTATTGCCTCACATTCACCCATTCATACACCGACGACGGTGCTAACCATGCAAGGTAACAACCAACACGTCAGGAGCAGTTAGGGTTAGGTGGTGTCTTGCTCAGGGACACCTTGACACTTAGCTAGGCAGAGCCCAGGGATCAAACCAGCAACCTTCCTGTTGCCAGACAACTGCTCTTACCTCCTGAGCTAAAAATAAGCAATTCAAAGGTGCAATTTAAAGATGTGTGTTAATGTAATGCAATAGTGTCTATGGGGGGGGTGGGAAGAACAAACAAACAAGAAGAACAAACATGGGAGGGACTGCGTGCGTGCGGCATGTGTGTGGTGGCATGCGGTGGTGGTACCTCGTGCTCCCGCTTGTAGTGGATCTTCATGGTGCGGACGGTGCGCGCCGTGTACGTGCAGCCGCCCGCGTCGCAGCAGTACGCCGGCTCGCTGGTGTGCGTGTCCAGGTGCTTCCGCAGGTCCACCAGGTTCTTACAGCTGTGTGTGTGGAGGGTGAAAGTCAAATGACGAGCAGACGTGTTGACGTACTGTACGCGTCGACGTCGTTCTGCGACTTGGTTCTTGGCCACTATGGACTACAAAAATCATACAGTAGTGATCGTAAATACGTCCCAAAAAAAAGGAAAACAGCAAAGGTGAGGTGCTAAAACGTGCTTATCTTTATGCACCACAGCGATATATCGGTGTCTCCTTCCAACAAATGTACCCTTTGTAAGTCGCTTTGGATAAAAGCGTCTGCCAAATGCCCTACATTTATATGTAAATGTAAAAGATCAAGATTAGGGCTGACACTATGAGTCGATTCATGTAGTGACAGAACATTTATCAAATCTAACTGTGACATTTATCAAGTCATTCATCAAGTACAGATAACAAACATTTGCTGCGTAATGTTGCAGTTCAATGCAAATATTTGGCACATAGATAATTGTAAAAGGAAAAGTTTTGTTTTTCTTTGATGCCTAAATCACATGTAGGACAGCCCTTTGGACTGTGGTACTCTTTGAATTGTTCTGCTATTATTTATGACATTTCACAGACTAAATGATCAAGGGTGAAAAAGATGATCAGAGATTTATAAATAATGAAATAAGCCCCGCGCCCCCCAGCCAAGCCCACATACAAATACTCAAATAATGAAGTAAGGTGGTAGTAGTAGTACTACCTGTACTCGCAGTATTCACAACTGTATGGCCTCTCGTTGCTGTGGCGAAACTTGATGTGGTTGCGTAGCGACGAGGGCGACGGGCAGGTCATGTCGCAGAGGGGACACTTATAGTGGTTCACTGGCAGCAAAACAAACAAACAAACCAAAGCATTAATTACAGCGCCATATCCTACACCACCAACAACAACGACGACGACATTTTGTTGATAACGTTTTGATGCAAGTTGCCGGGACTGACTGACCATGGGTCCTCATGTGGTCTCTCAGTAGTCGTTCGGTTGCAAAACGCTTTGAACAATGAGAACACTGGAACCTCTGGCCTGCAAGAGAGAGACACACAGACACAGAGTTGTTGTTGGCTATTAACACCAAATTACGCACTTGCATATCCCTCCGCCTCCAGCAACACGATTGGTCGAAAGAAAAACAAAATACAACGTGACATATTCTTTATATCATGTGCAATACTTCCTCTTACCATATTATTATTATTATTACCCTTTTATTACACTTCAATGATTGCCAAATTGTTTTTGCTGACTGAATATCTTATCTTACCTATATTTTCATACTTCTCCTAGGACTTACTGTCAAATTGTAAAGCTGTTATTTTATTTGTATTATTCTACTGTTTATTTCTCTATTGTTTTATTCTATTGCTATGCAACCTGGCACAAGAATTTCCTTCGGGATCAATAAAGTTCTATCTTATATTATCGATCAATTAGATAAGATGGAACTATATTCATCAAAATAAGTTAGCAATGGTATTGAGAAGTAGTATTGCACATGATATTAGGAATATTGCACATGATTTTGAAAGGTAATATTGCGAGGTAAATGAATGTTTCTCTACTGTTTATTGCGATGCAACCTCTGGCACAAGAATTTCCTTCGGGATCAATAAAGTTTTATCTGATCTCTTATCTTAAATCAATCAAATTCTTTTGTTGGGGGGGAGAAAATCACGTTGCTTGCCTTGCCTTCTACAGCGGAGCAGAGCTGCCTGTGGAGACAGTGCGGCTTCTGCTCGGTGGATGGGCCCGAGGAGCTGCGGCGTCATGTCTTCTTCCACTGCTACCACACCAAGCTGAAGCAGTGGGGCCTGCAGGTGCTCTCCTCCAACCCTGGCATGGGCACCTGCTCCATCGGCTACCAGAACCGCAACATCATCCCCGAGATACCCGACAACTTCACCTGCCTGTGGGAGGACTGTGAGGTACAGGTCACACACACACAATTGTCTTGTATCTTGCGTTCATTACATTTACATTTAGGGCATTTGGCAGACGCTTTTATCCAGAGTGACTTACAAAGAGTGCATTTGTTGAAGGAGACAGCAATATATCGCTGGTGGTACATAAAGATAAGAATAGAGCAGGTTTCAAGCATTCATAATTGCAAGGTTAATAGAACAAGTTTCAGAATTGCTACGTGGCTACGTAATAGCTGGGATAAGAGCAGAAGTGTCATTCTGAGTGCATTGCCAACATCTAAGAACATACAATATGCTAAACAATGCTAAGTACTATTATTTACTGCCAAGAAGTACATACACACACACACACACAAGTTAGTGCTAGGGTTAGGAGGGTGAAAGGGCTTTAGTAATGGACTTGCTCTCCATTTGCAGCAACCCCCCTACGAGAACCCTGAATGGTTTTACCGACACGTGGAGCTGCACAGCCTCTGCATGGACATCCCCACCGGCGACAGTGAATGCTTGCTACGCTGTGCGTGGAAAGGTGAGCTTTGCAGCTTTGCAGTGTAATCAATGCAATGTTTCTGCAGCTCCACCCACCCAGCCTCACACTCTAACTGGGCCAGGTGAGGCTAATTGAAGGGGACATATTATGCCACCAGGTGTGAGTGTGATCAGCCACCGCAAGCCGTTTCACAATTGCCGTGTGACTGTGGGAATGTCCACCTCGATGTATGATGACTAGATTCAGTCTACCAGCCTACTCCAATGGACCGTACCGACAGGTAAACTGAACTAGTCAGCATACATCTAGGTGGACATTCCCATTTTTGTGATGTCACTAGACGGTAGTCACATTGCAATTGTGAAACGGCTCACAATGGCTAATCACACTCACACCTGGTGGCATAATACGTCCCCTTTAAGCCAGCCACCCAACACACACACACACTCCCACAATTTCATACATCGTTATTGTCTTGTGTGTCCAGATTGTGAGGCCTGTGCCAAGGGGCGTCCTAAGCTGCGTGAGCACCTGCGGAGTCACACCCAGGAGAAGGTGGTGGCGTGCCCGGGCTGCGGGGCCATGTACGCCAACAACACCAAGTTCTTCGACCACATCAAGCGCCAGAGTGCGCTGGAAGGTCACTATAGCCACAGAGGCACCGACACCAACATCTCAGACCTTTTTAGAGGAATAGTCTCAAGTCTGATGATGAGCAGACCAGTTCATGTCACGTTGTATTTTGTTTTTCTTTCGACCAATCGTGTTGCTGGAGGCGGAGGGATATGCAAGTGCGTAATTTGGTGTTAATAGCCAACAACAACTCTGTGTCTGTGTGTCTCTCTCTTGCAGGCCAGAGGTTCCAGTGTTCTCATTGTTCAAAGCGTTTTGCAACCGAACGACTACTGAGAGACCACATGAGGACCCATGGTCAGTCAGTCCCGGCAACTTGCATCAAAACGTTATCAACAAAATGTCGTCGTCGTTGTTGTTGGTGGTGTAGGATATGGCGCTGTAATTAATGCTTTGGTTTGTTTGTTTGTTTTGCTGCCAGTGAACCACTATAAGTGTCCCCTCTGCGACATGACCTGCCCGTCGCCCTCGTCGCTACGCAACCACATCAAGTTTCGCCACAGCAACGAGAGGCCATACAGTTGTGAATACTGCGAGTACAGGTAGTACTAATACTACCACCTTACTTCATTATTTGAGTATTTGTATGTGGGCTTGGCTGGAGGGGGGGGGCTTATTTCATTATTTATAAATCTCTGATCATCTTTTTCACCCTTGATCATTTAGTCTGTGAAATGTCATAAATAATAGCAGAACAATACAAAGAGTACCACAGTCCAAAGTGCTGTCCTACATGTGATTTAGGCATCAAAGAAAAACAAAACTTTTCCTTTTACAATTATCTATGTGCCAAATATTTGCATTGAACTTCAACATTACGCAGCAAATGTTTGTTATCTGTACTTGATGAATGACTTGATAAATGTCACAGTTAGATTTGATAAATGTTCTGTCACTACACGAATCGACTCATAGTGTCAGCCCTAATCTTGATCTTTTACATTTACATATAAATTTAGGGCATTTGGCAGACGCTTTTATCCAAAGCGACTTACAAAGAGTACATTTGTTGGAAGGAGACACCAATATATCGCTGTGGTGCATAAAGATAAGCACGTTTAGCACCTCACCTTTGCTGTTTTCCTTTATTTTTGGACGTATTTACGATCACTACTGTATGATTTTGTAGTCCATAGTGGCCAAGAACCAAGTCCCAGAACGACGTCGACGCGTGCAGTACGTCAACACGTCTGCTCATCATTTGACTTTCACCCTCCACACACACAGCTGTAAGAACCTGGTGGACCTGCGGAAGCACCTGGACACGCACACCAGCGAGCCGGCGTACTGCTGCGACGCGGGCGGCTGCACGTATACGGCGCGCACCGTCCGCACCATGAAGATCCACTACAAGCGGGAGCACGAGGTACCACCACCGCACGCCACCACACACATGCCGCACGCACGCAGTCCCTCCCATGTTTGTTCTTCTTGTTTGTTTGTTCTTCCCACCCCCCCATGGACACTATTGCGTTACATTAACACACATCTTTAAATTGCACCTTTGAATTGCTTATCTTTAGCTCAGGAGGTAAGAGCGGTTGTCTGGCAACAGGAAGGTTGCTGGTTTGATCCCTGGGCTCCGCCTAGCTAAGTGTCGAGGTGTCCCTGAGCAAGACACCCTAACCCTAACTGCTCCTGACGTGTTGGTTGTTACCTTGCATGGTGACGCCGCCACAGGTAAACTGAACTAGTCAGCATACATCTAGGTGGACATTCCCATTTGTGATGTCACTAGACGGTAGTCACATTGCAATTGTGAAACGGCTCACAATGGCTAATCACACTCACACCTGGTGGCATAATACGTCCCCTTTAAGCCAGCCACCCAACACACACACACACTCCCACAATTTCATACATCGTTATTGTCTTGTGTGTCCAGATTGTGAGGCCTGTGCCAAGGGGCGTCCTAAGCTGCGAGAGCACCTGCGGAGTCACACCCAGGAGAAGGTGGTGGCGTGCCCGGGCTGCGGGGCCATGTACGCCAACAACACCAAGTTCTTCGACCACATCAAGCGCCAGAGTGCGCTGGAAGGTCACTATAGCCACAGAGGCACCGACACCAACATCTCAGACCTTTTTAAGAGGAAGTATTGCAGATGATATAAAGAAAATTAAGAATATTGCACATAATGATGAAAGGTAATGTAGCATGGTAATACTGCAAGGATAATATTGAGAAGAAGTATTGCACATTATATTGAGAGTATTGCACAAGATGATGAGGAGATGAGAGGTTATTACCTCTCATCAAGGTAAGGTAGGCTACCTTTATTATTCTATTGTTTTTATTCTTATTGTAACTCAATTTAAGTTACTGGAACAGATACCAATCGTGGTGTTTTGTGTTGTTTATGACATTATATGCTGAACTAAACAGTTTGAAAGCTTTAACACAACACTGCCCCTCTGACAAAACAACCGGCCCTCCCCCAGCCCGCAGTCCCTCCGGCATCACGGCTCTAGAGGCGCCTCTGCGAGCCGTCACCGCCCGCCTCACCGTCGTCCTCCTCGGCGTCGGCCAGGTGAGCCTCCTCGGCGTGCTGACACAGCTTCTCCATGCGGCTGAACGTCTCCTGACAGGAGCCCCACTCACACTCCAGCTGCAGCGGTACGCTCTTCTGGATCCGCTTGTTCGGTGGCATTTCCCTTTTAAATAAATAGTCTACCGGTGCGCCGTTCACATTACTTCATCATTAAAACTGATCTGTACTCAACTGCTGATGATTTAGGGAAAGCGTAACAAATAAAAACAACCATCCTGACGCCCGCTCGTAGATCGAGTCGGAATATAAACATGAATGCGCGGGATGCGCGCCGCCGAAATACGTCCCGGAAAACAGTCGACGCGTTAAACGTTCCGGCTGCATTATTATAAACATACCACTCGGTTTAAATTCAGGCCCTTTTTAGTTATAAAATAGAGCACAACGTCACAATAATGTCATCAAGTTTGAAATGTTTAATTTCTCAACACTATCCCATTGAATATGTAAATAATGAACACTTAACGGCATTCCAAGAAGGCTGAATTGTCCAGTGTCAAAAATTACTTCACATTGAGGTCAACCGTTCTAAGAGGAAAAAAAACAAAAAATATATTTTCAGTCAAGTACTTTTGTTTTCATAAAAATATGTGATTTGCTGACAGTGTTCATAAATACCAAAAGTTTATCTCTAACTGTTCCCACACTATTGTTCTTACGTCATGTTGGCCTTTATTAAAAAGCATAATTACATTAAAACCCAACATTGCCCTTCACTTAAACAGTTTTAAGTTCATACCAATTATCTTACAAGGTTGTATTTTTTTAAATGTACAATAATTATAGTTATCTGATTGACAATTGAGAATGCCAAAATACATACAAAGGGACCCCATTTGATGAAACATTTTTTTTGTACTACATTCATGAATGCAAGACACATATGTGCTTATTTTTCCTTCGTGCTTGACCCACCAGAGGCGCACCCAGAGCAACAACAACCAGGGAAACTTCCTGATGACCCACATAAAAACCTTCCAACACAAACAACCAAGGAAACAACAGGAACAAGGAAATGGATCATAATGTGACTACAAGCACGGCTCTTGTTTAGGGTGTCATTTTTGATCCGAGTGTAAAAAAAAATAAAAAACCCCCAAAAAAATCATTGATACCCACAACATCAGAACCCTTTGCGTGAACGTAAACATGGCATATGCTATTCCACCAAATCGAAATTCGACTCGACTTTTCCTTGCCCTGCTAATCTAACGAGGCAGAACCGCGTTGGTGTGACGCGATGTAGATGTCGACATCGAAAGTCATGTGAATCGTCTGGCGGCCAGGTCGTTGCGCTGCAACATCCGTACACTTCCTTCCGCCAGTGGACGTCTTCCACAATCCTTGACCTGGCTTCCTCGCTTGTCTTGTTTACACATCGTAGAAAAGCCGCACGAGATGATAGCGGATGCCAAATGCCACGACACTACCGAATACCTGATCGGTGGGGGAGAGAGAGAGAGGAAAGTGAATGTGTTTCACAACTCATCAATAACTAACGATTACTTTCCAACATCATGTGCAATACTACTTCTCAATACCATTACCATTTTTTAATAAATACCATCTGTACTCTGCTTACTTGTATGAGCAGCATGATGATGGTGAGGCTCCTCTCGTGCACAGGCCCCAGTACTTTCAGCACCAGGTTGATTAAGGTCATGTTGTTGCACTCTATGAATTCGTCGTC
Organism: Coryphaenoides rupestris; assembly: GCA_002895965.2. Classification (NCBI taxonomy): domain Eukaryota; kingdom Metazoa; phylum Chordata; class Actinopteri; order Gadiformes; family Macrouridae; genus Coryphaenoides; species Coryphaenoides rupestris. The sequence continues at coordinate 9,873 of PIJE02008604.1, forward strand.
GTCCTCCTGACCTCTGCGCACCTCCAGCACCCGCAGCAACTCAGCCACCTGTTGGGAGGCAAGAGTCAGTTCATGTTAACTAGCACCCAAATATAATATAACGTTGTTAGTATAGGATGTACACTTAAAAGACCAGGGTTGGTTAGTAGTTTACGAAACCTGCTTGTTTGTGTACCTACTTGCTAGTTCTGTTCCTCCTACTAC
>PIJE02008605.1:0-10072 GCA_002895965.2 Coryphaenoides rupestris
GTGTACAAGGTTTAATTATGATTAGAACTAACATTAGTTTCTGATTGTTATTGTCTCAACCCACGGCGCTCAGAATGCACTGATTCTTACATAGAGCACCTTTAAATGACATTATCAGCCTGTAAGTACTGCATGTGTTTTGTGAGTCCATTGTCCAGACTAGACCTACATGCTTGAATAGAAGGAAATTGGTGCTGGAATTGTTGTTGACAGGAATAAAACATGAAGGCCGTGACCTGACCCCGCCTGTAGGGGGCAGTGCAGTGCGCTGTGACCCAGCAGGGACACGCCAGCTCCAAGAAGAAGAAGAAGTCCCATGGTGTTTTCCTTCTTGGGTGGATGGCCTGCTCTGGATTTAGCCTGTCAAAACTGCTCCAAGACAAGAGCAACGTGGGGTAAAGAGAGAGAATGCGGTGCTCTAATTGATCAAAAGCATAAGGTGGTGGTGGGGGGAGGGGTCACTAACTTTGCGGTGTGTTTCACCGTAAAGCGACTCGGATAAGTCAGTGACTGGCACGTTACTCGCTCTTAGCTACCAGCAGCACAGCGAGGCGTACGGGGTGCGTTGCAGTTGTACTCGGACGTCGTACTTTCTGACTTCCGACGCGGACGTTTGAAGTCGGAAAGTTGGGGGGACCCTCACCAAAAACCCCTAGTAAAACCGGAGAACGGGTCAACTCGGGCGTGACGTTCTTCCCAGATCCGGCTTCCAAGGTAAACGGCACGCTGCGTAATGCCGCGTTCCGTTTCGGCGCTGGCACTGACGTCACGTCTTAGTGAAACCGGAGTCGGGGCTGGTGAGGCTCTACCGACTCTCCGATTTGGAATTCCGAATTCAGGGGGGCGTTCCCGCTGAAACTTCCGACTCGGAAGGCCGAAATTCCGACATCCGAGTACAACCGGAACGCACCGTATGATCGGGATGTGTAAGCCACTAATCTATCTCCATAAACTAACATTATATTTATTATAATATCCGCGATATTTAGCATTTCCAGCTACACACCGTATAGAAAAATAGCATGACGAGGAGATTATTGTTGATTTGCGTTCAACGTGTTCAATCTATCTAAAAGCACAACGTGTTATTAACTCAAATTGAAGCGTTGAAGTAATTGCGAGTAACGTTAAGGATTCAATGAACGTTAAACGTGACATTTACTGGCGTCTTGACGTCACCGTTTTAGTTCTTCAACGTTCAGTCTGCGCCGAGCCCTTTAACAACCGTTTACAGTGCTTGTGTTTGTGTCATAATTTGTGCTGATGTACTGAATAAATACAAGTACCTTCGGGTTAATGGTAAGCAAGACGTGGTGGTTACATAACTGTGAGCTGCCCAGACTGCTGACTGGTGAACATTAAACGTGGCCTTGTTGTTGTTGTTGTTGACATGGATGAGTTCCCACACAACCAAGCCAGCTGTGGGTTTATTTTCTCCTGACAGATTCATGAAATTTCACAAAACACAAAACACAAAACAAACCAAGTCTGCCAAAAACAAAACCGATTCTGTATTTCATCGTCCGGGCTCAATTGCAACAGTTCATAACATTTGACTTAATCAACCTTATCATGTGTATATAATGGGCCTGACGTGCATTGATCATCGGTGCGCACGCATCTGTTTGTTTAACTCTTGTTGTTGTTGTTGTTTTTGTCATCCCTTTGACAACTGTTGTCGTTCTGCAGGTGGTGTTTGTTGGACTTGTTGACACTTGACTGAGAGCTGAGCAGGCGACAACACAGCGAGCCGTCCTCCCCTCCCCAGCCTCCTTCTGCTGACCCTCTCTGAAAACACGCATTTTCTCTCCGCCATGAATGAAGTCAGTATAGTCAGAGAGGGCTGGCTCCACAAAAGAGGTAAAAAAAAAAAGCATAATTTACTCCACTTAAGTGTGTCTCTTGATCCCTCACAGGAATAGCTGTGCTGCCCGGGCGGCGGAATGACATTATTTTTAAATGGACATTTGCAGAATTTTGTGCCCCCCCCCCCTTCGCTAACGGGCCTATTTATACGGTGTACCGACAAAACACGTTATTTGTGTGTGTCCAGGAGAGTACATCAAGACGTGGAGGCCCAGGTACTTCATCTTGAAGAGTGATGGTTCCTTCATCGGCTACAAGGAGAAACCGGATCTGACCGACCAGAGCCTACCGCCCCTCAACAACTTCTCAGTGGCAGGTCAGTTTGGTGGGTCTGGTTTTTTTTTGTTTGTCTCGGGATACCTGGGCATGCCGGTTGGTGCCTCAGGACAAAGCGGTTACTGCCACACATTAGTTCCCAGTTTGCGGTCTATGGTTTGGGCTGTTTTAAATGAAAATTCTTTATTTACAGTATATGTAATGGCAAATGAGTAATGTGTCATGTGTTCATCAGATTATTAAGATATGCTAAGATAACTCATAGAAAAAGTAATCTTGGCATGTACATTTTTTTTTATTTGAGTGACAGCTTAAGTTATACATACAAGTCTTGACTTATACGATAAGCTCATGCACACTCATGCTCACATGTTGGCCTTATTAACAGTCCTGCATATGAAGCATGTGTGTCAAAACCAGCTTCTTGCATACTTTTTTTTCTATTACTTTTATGTTTTTGCATATGATGACGATATACCGACCAAACCAGACAAACCTAAGCCAGTTCTCACACCATGTTTATGTTGCCACCCTGTTTCACCATCCATGGCATATGGGCATGTTGGCTACAGGTGGACGGACTCTTAACAGCCCATAAGGTAGAGCTAGCTGCTAGAGCTAGCTGGGCTCTTGCCCTCTCTAGTCTTATCTCCACAATCTGTTGATGGATTTGTTTTTTTGTCAGCGTTCCCACACGTTTCCTTGAAATCCTTGAAAGTTTGTGACTCTTCAAATTCACAAACTTTCAAAGACATGGGTCATTGAAAGTGCTTGAATGTATATATTTTGTGCAAGAATAGAGATTGAAGTTCTTTTGATATTGAATTCCTTAATGCTGGTAAATACGCTGCAGCAGAATTGAGAAGTATTCATATTCACACCTCTCTTTTGTCTGTGGGCTTCTGTAACGCCTGCTAATTCTCATTAGAAACATTCTCAGTGTTGTCACGGTAACTAACCTTGATCCGTGTCTCAAACTACGCCATGTTGCGTCTGAATTTGAGGGATTTGGGCCTGGAAAGTCCTTAAAGTCCTTCAATATGATGTTTAAGAAGGGGTCGCCACCCCTGTTATTTTTTTTTTTTTATCTAGTTTATTTTCACTTTTTTTTTTTATTCCTTTGGTTTCTGTCTACATTTTAGTCTATTGATACAGTACATATACAAGATACTTCTTCACAACGTTCCAAACCCTGCCTTCCAAACCCTCCCATCTCAACATTCCCTTCCCAATGTTCCCTTCCCAACGTTCCCTTCTCAACGTTCCCTTCCCCCGCAACAGAATGCCAGTTAATGAAGACGGAGAGACCCCGGCCCAACACATTCGTCATCCGCTGCCTGCAGTGGACCACCGTCATCGAGCGTACCTTCCACGTGGACAGCCACGACGAGAGGTACACACACACACACACACGCACACACACACACGCAAGCGCGCATAATATATATATTATTGCCAGCTGTTCGTTTACTGTTAGCTGTGTATAATTCTGCTGTCCTAAATCCCTCTGGTAACACCAGTGACTACTCACTGCATCTGAATATATTTAGTCACTTCATAGATATGATCTGCCCTCCCCCCCCCCCCTTCCAGAGAGGAGTGGATGAGGGCCATCCAGTCGGTGGCCAACGGGCTGAAGATGCGGGAGCAGGAGGACGAGGAGCCCATGGACATGTTCGGCTCCCCCAGCGAGTGCAGCCTGGAGGAGATGGAGGTGGCCATGTCTAAGAGCCGCACCAAAGTGGTGAGAGGGGGGGGGGGAGAGAGAGAGAGCGCGATTTCACAGTTGCCATGTGACTACCGTCGAGTGACGTCACAAGTGGGAATGTCCACCTAGATGTATGCCGACTAGATCAGTTTACCTGCTGCCGGTACAGTCCACTGGGTTGATCTAGTAATCGTACGTCTAGGTGGACATTCCCACTTGTGATTTCACTAGAAGGTAGTCACATGGCAATTTTGAAATGGCTTGCAACCACCCCTACACCTGGTGCAATAATATGTCTCCTGTAATGCTTAAAGGGACACGCAGAGATAGCTGTGAATTTGCGTTTGCCCGACTCGCCCAGATTCAGAAGAGTTGTTTAATCTCAAATTCCTCTGCTTGTGTTGTTCCTGGCACTCGTTTGGAATAAGCTGAAAATAAATGCCTTCGGAACACATTGGAAATCTTTGGAAAGTAATTAAAAGTGAATTCCCCACATGAACGGGAGCTAGGCGAATGCACTGCTCCAAGTCAAGGAAGTGGCTAACGGAAAGCAAATGCTAACCCCCCAAACTCTCTGAACCCTCTGGATGCACAATGATGAATACAGAATTAAAGGGACTCGTCTGAGTCTGGGTAAGTCAGGCGAACACAAATTCCCAGATATCTTGGCTATCTCGGCGTATCCCTTTTAAGTTTGTTGTGTGTTATGTTTTCAGTGATGTCTTCTGTTTTATTGTTCCAACATCTTTCTATCATTTTGCACCAGAATATGGTTTTCTTGCTTTGTGTTGTGAAAACACATTGAAATGCCTTGAGAGGAAAAAAAACCCTTTTTCTTTAAAAAAAGAAAAGGAAAAAGGATTTATGAAAGAATGCACACAGGATGCAGTTTGATTGTAAAACATTTTAAGAAGTCAAGTCAGTTTATTTTTAGAGCACATTTAAAATCAACAAAGGTTAACTAAAGGGCTTTACAGAGAGATGAACACAGTAATGATCACATAAAAACATCCATAAATTGGAGGATATATGTAAATTAATAAAAGCATCAACACAAACAGCATTATGCAAACAACAATAAAATACAAACAAATAAAAGACGGAGAACATTTACATTAAAGAACATGGTGTCTCTTACTCATTTTCACAGAACATGAGTGACTTTGAGTACCTGAAGCTCCTGGGCAAGGGAACCTTCGGCAAGGTGATCCTGGTCAAGGAGAAGGCCACGGGGGTCCACTACGCCATGAAGATCCTCCGCAAAGAGGTCATCATCGCCAAGGTAAACCAACCCAGGATGCAGCTGCCTGCAACCCACTGGAGCCTAGACTAGACTGGACTAGACTAGTCTGTTCACTGTCTTCAGCAGACACCTTTTATCTCCTGAGAGTTGCAACAGTGACTTGCAACAGTGTTTGCCTCATGTCCTGGGTGGAGGATGAGACGTCTTGCTTAAGGATGCCTACAGGTTGACTGGATCCTTGGCACTTACTACTTGTTTGTACGTCCTGGCATTGTGTAACGCCTTATCCTAGCAAACATAAGGGGTCAGCCTAGCGATGAGTGCTTGAAACTTGTTCTCTTCAAATCGTATTGTACGGTTAGTGATAAATTGTTGTTTCACTGTCTTCGGGCAAACATACTCATTGTAAGTCGCTTTGGACAAAATCGTCTATCCCTAAATGTAAATATACACCACAAAACTCCAAACTGTAGAGGTCATACGGTCATGGGAGTGAATGTGTTCCCACCTTTCCCGCACAGGATGAGGTGGCGCACACGGTCACGGAGAGCAGAGTGCTGCAGAACACGCGACACCCGTTCCTCACCGTGAGTACAGCTTGGACTGCTGCCGTTTTAAATAAAGCTTCCGTTGAATATCTATTTTCATTGTGTTCTATTGTGCGTGTGTTGCTTCCTCAGACGTTGAAATACGCCTTCCAAACGAACGATCGACTGTGCTTTGTGATGGAATACGCCAATGGCGGGGAGGTGACTAGAGACATGCACGCACGCACACAGACACACACAAACACACACACATATACACGTGTGTGTGCTGAAGAGTGTCACACGTGCACCTCCACAGATGACTCACGAGAATCATAAGGAGCCCACTTCCCCCGCCCACCCTCCCCTCCCTTGATGGTCTCAACAGTTTCTCTGTTGAACGCCATTCTCAAGTGCTCATCTCTATTTTGTCGCCTCACACCTCCCTCTCCTGCATTTTTTTGTCGTTTCATTTTGTCCCTGTAGCTCTTCTTCCACCTGTCGCGGGAGCGGGTGTTCACGGAAGACCGGGCGCGGTTCTACGGCGCCGAGATAGTGTCGGCGCTGAAGTACCTGCACTCGCGTGACGTGGTGTACCGGGACCTGAAGGTGAGCGCCGCGGGAACGCCGCCGGCTGCCTCCTGTCAGGCTCCGGTCTCAACGCCCACCACGCTGCATGCCCACGGTCTCCTGGGGTGGAGGCTGTGGTTTATTTATGACGCAACACAATTATTTAACTCGATTATTATTCACCCTTCTTTTTCCCGGTTTCCTTTGCCATCTTGGAGAACCCGTTTCACAGTTCAGGGATGCCGCTGTGTGAATGTCTTTGAACTCTAATTGGAGCAAATTGGCTCATGGTATATGCACACCAAGTCCGGACATAAAAAAAAACATCCATTTAAACAATCGAAAACATTCATATCTTTGGGCTCATTGCACACTGAATATCATACTGTGATGGTCTAAAATATAAAGGTCAAACTTGGACTTGTGAAAGGTACAGGTCTGTTAAAAATCGGTTCCGATTTTACCTGTCCGGTTTGTGCAGACCTTTGCACAGCTCCTACCTCCTCAAATGATTTACCTGCTTTGTGAAATTCCCCTCAGCTGGAGAACCTCATGCTGGACAAAGACGGTCACATAAAGATCACAGATTTCGGCCTGTGCAAGGAGGGCATCACCCCGGACGCCACCATGAAGACCTTCTGCGGAACCCCCGAGTACCTGGCGCCTGAGGTCAGTGTGTTGACGACCCAACGCGATACCGTGGTCACATCGCCCAATATCGCGGTCTAGTCACAGACCGACCGTGGTCGCATTTGCAAAATGTTGTGACTGCGTTGACGGACATTGTTTGAGAGCTGACAGACGTCAGCAGAAATGTGCTGTTGACGGACAAATACAGTTGTCTATTGCCATAGTCTATGATATAAGTGACATGACATGTCGCTGCATGTGTTAGTAGCATATTTACATTTACATTGAGGGCATTTGGCAGACGGTTTTATCCAAAGCGACTTCCAAAGATTACATGTGTTGAAGGAGACAGCAATTTATTGCTGTGGTACATAAAGATAAGAAGAGAGCTGATTTCAAGCATTCATAGTTACGAGGCTAATGGAACCAGTTTCATAATTTACATTTACATTTTACATTTAGGGCATTTGGCAGACGCTTTTATCCAAAGCGACTTACAAAGAGTACATTTGTTGAAGGAGAGGCAGCAATATATCACTGTGGTACATGAAGATAAGAATAGAGCTGTTTTCCAGCATTCATATTTACGAGTGAATAGAACGAGTTTCATAATTGGCAAGTTGCCTGCCTGCCTGCTAGGTTGCCTTCATAATAGCTGGGATAAGAGCAGAATGAATATGAGGCAATACTGCAAAGCGCTTTGCATAAAAGCGCTTTCTAAATGCAATCCATTTTACCGTTTACTAATGATCCTGCACCCCCCTCCCTTCCCAGGTGCTGGAGGACAACGACTACGGCCGGGCAGTGGACTGGTGGGGCCTGGGCGTGGTCATGTATGAGATGATGTGCGGTCGGCTGCCCTTCTACAACCAGGACCACGAGCGGCTCTTCGAGCTCATCCTCATGGAGGAGATCCGCTTCCCGCGGAACCTGGCCCCCGAGGCCAAGGCCCTGCTGGCCGGCCTGCTGAAGAAGGACCCCAAGCAGAGGTGCGTACGGGGGGCCCCTCGGCAGACACACCTCGAACCCTGGCCTGACAGCCCTTCAATTCAGCTCCAAGGGACTCCATGCTCTTATATTTGTTAGATTCAGGTGCAGAATAAATACCAAAGTGACTAGAGAGTACTTGCCTTTGGGTACTTGCTGATGAAGTATACTGATAAGGATACTGAATAATAAATGCAATTCTCAGTTGGCACAATAGTAAGAGTGCTGATTTTGAATAGCAATAAAATAGATACATAAATTAAATCCAGCAATCAAAAAATAACACATTTACTTTTTGCATTTGGTAAGTAAGTCTACTGTCTAAAATTACAGAAAAAAAGACATTTATGAACCGCATGATATATTGTAGAAAACGGCCCTTTCGGAGCTACTTTCAACTCTGTTGCAGTTGACTAGTTAGTTACAGAGCAGTTATGAGATGCCTTTTGATTTTTTAAGGTAGATAAGATACATTTTGGAGGGTAGAAACACAAAAAATACACTAATTTGTTCCCTAAGAAAATGTAACCTGTTACTTTGCTTCCAAAGTGTGTGTGTGTGTGTGATGCATGCGTGTCTCAGATGAGTGCTTGAAATTATAATTTTTTCTTTCCTCTGTAAATGACAGGTTAGGGGGCGGTTCTAATGATGCCAAAGACGTGATGAGCCACGCCTTCTTCGTGTCCATTAACTGGCAGGATGTGGTTGACAAAAAGGTACGGAAAAATGCTCTGAGGAGGAGGTGAAATATCAGCTGCATATTGTTGTAGGACATTGTCCGATCCTGGAAACATTAATATGGGATTGGCATCTCTGTACAGTTAATATGACACATTAAGATATGACCGGCCATATTAAAGTCTTAAAATAGTCTTAATAATCTTAATATGGCCGTATAACATTCTTATTATTAACAGCAATAATATAACTCCATGACATTTGTCATTAAAATGCATGTGGTCTTTCATTTTCCGTTCATTTCTGTTGTGATGGTAGGAATATGTAATGGTGATCACAGAGCTTGGCTAGCTATGTACCGTGTTGTGTTGTGATGTTGGATGGGTTGGAATTGGGGGGGGGGGGCGTGGTCTGGTGCTGGAGGAGTGAAACCCCGCCTCTAATGACCCTCTGCTTCCCCCTGCTCCCCAGCTCACCCCGCTGTTCAAGCCCCAGGTCACGTCGGAGACAGACACGCGATACTTCGACGACGAGTTCACCGCACAGACCATCACGCTCACGCCCCCGGACAAGTGTACGTTGAACGCGGAACTCTGAACCGCCGTGCAAACCCGAAGTCCCCCCCCCCCCCCCCCCCCCCCCCCCGGGATCACCTTCTGACTTTCTTGTGTTTGTTTATTTGTTTCAACAGATAACAGTCTGGACTGCGAAGACCAGCAAGCCCATTTCCCACAGTTCTCCTATTCTGCCAGCATAAGGGAGTGATAGCATCTCCAGCTCCCCCACCACCACCAAGCACGCACACACATACGCGCACACACACACATACACGCGCACACACACACATACACACACACACACACACACACACACACACACACACACACACACACACACACCTGGAAACACACACACACACACACACACCTGGAAACACATTTAAGACAAACGCAAGGCGGCTGTCTGCTGACCTGAGTGTCCAGACAACAAAAACTACAAAAGAAAGTGCCTGAATCCTGGCGGCCATATTGTTTTGATATACTGTAACACACACACACACACACACACACACACACACACACACACACACACACACACACACACACACACACACACACACACACACACACACACACACACACACACACACACCCTGTCGTCCACACTATGGACAAAGCCTAGCTAGCACGCTGGCTGTACTGTATCAAACTGGACTCTTCAGTACCTCACTAAGGCATACACACACGCACACAATACACACACACAATACAATCAGGTCTACCATATATCAATGTTTGGGTGGCCTCTATTAAAAAGTGCTGCTGCTTTATTTTTTATTTTATTCTTTTGGTTTTTCACGCCTTTTTTTGGACTGTAGCACCAACCCGTTTCCTTTCTACACCTTCTTTTATATCCCCTCCCCTGCCCCCTCCTCTCTCTTCTCCTCAATGGCATGGTCTTATACGAAGCCATACAGATATCGCAAAGACTCAAGTGCTCTTTCCTGGAACTGGCGCTTTTAGCCAGCGGTAATGGTCTGTCCATGAGGGAGGGACGGACGGAGGCAATTTAAAGGCTGTTTTTTTT
>PIJE02008606.1:7500-10069 GCA_002895965.2 Coryphaenoides rupestris
TAATTCATCACCTTTGTCTGCGCGCAGCCAGGGAGGAAAATCAATGGCAGTTTGGGCCGCAGAGGGAGGGAGGAGGGAGGAGGAGGCGGAGGAGGCGGCGGCGCGGCGGCGGCGGCGGCGGCGGCGGCGGGGGGCCGGCGGCGGCGGTGGGCCGGCGTATTGGTTAAATACGGGGCGACGATCGATAAGGTAATAAGTTTCACGGGAGCGTAACCCCCGGGTCGGTGAACCACGCGGGCCCCGGGAACCACGTGAGGCCATGAATCCACATTCCATCAGCCGGCCGTCCTCCGACCTCCGAACGGTCTCTCTCTCTCTCTCCGAAATGCCGGGGAAACTATCTCTAGTGTGTGTGTGTGTGTGTCGGGGGGGGAGAAAAAGGGGGACGGTGTGGATGTGGGGATGGGAATATCTATTAGTTGCACAGAAGACGTTCCTATATTCCGGGTTTTAATCGAATAGTTCCACGCAAGCGATTGTGTGGAAAGATATTGTATAGGAGGTGCAAGTCCGTCCGTCCGTCCGTCCGTCCGTCCGTCCGTCCGTCCGTCCGTCTGTCTGTCTGTCCGGTTTTCTGGAGTTCTACACGAGCTCTCTGCTAATCGAATAGCTGCTAATATACTGAGTTTTGTGAGTTTGAGTGTCGAGAGGTCGGGAGGTCGGGAGGTCGTGTCGACACAAATCCCAGGGATTCCCCGATCGTCAACCCTGGGAGAACCCCCCCGTGGCTCCTTCTCCTTCTCCTTCTCCTTCTCCCGCGACCTCCACGGAAGCGAGGGTCACGGGTTTAACGTGCGTTTAGCGCGACGCCGCGCTTCGACTTTAATCGTCGCGTCAGTGGACTGACGACGTGTGATCCTGCGATCATAATTATCGAGGACACGAAGATAAAAATTGGACCGAGAGACGAAGCGACCCGCGGGAAAAAAAAAACCAAAACCGCAGACAGACGGTCGGACAGCTGAATAAACTTCGACGCGAAAAACTTTCTTAGATCAACAGCGCGTCGTTGTCCTCGTCTTTTAAGTCTTTTAACTTTTTGTCGAGCGGGAAAATAATACCTGCGGCCTTTCGGCGTGTTCTCTCGCATCTGTTGTTAACGCGTCGGCACGGCGACGAGAGAGAGAGAGAGAGAGAGAGGTTTTAAAAAATGAACGAGACACCTGCTCCTGAGACTTGAGTTGCAGCACTCGAGTCTGGTCCCTATGTGTGTGTGTGTGTGTGTGTGTGTGTGGCGTGGAGGGTGAGGGTGAGGGGGGGGGTGAGGGGGGGGGGGGGGGGGTGAGGGGGGGGGGGGGGGTGAGGGGGGGAGGGTGGGCCATGTGTCTGTCCTGTGTGTCGTGTGTCGTCGTTGTTCCGTCGTCGTTCGTCGTCTGACGCGGAAAGCGACGGGAAAAAAAAGAATAAGTAGAATAATAATTCAAAGTGTGCCGCGGCCCCCCGACACACACACACACACACACACGACACACACACACACACACACTCGACACACACACACACGACAAACACACACACGACACACACATGGGTGGAACACAGCAGCAGCCTGCATGCTTTAATTATCCAGCAAAACCCTAAATTAAACATAGGTGGCTTTATTTTTGGACCAAAAAAAAATCGGCAAACATGTACACACACACGTTTTTCGTGGCTTATTTTTTTTAGGTGCTTTAGAAGTTAATATTCGTAATAAAAGCGGGGCGCGCCTGGAAATGCCGCAGCAGGCCCCTGCGGAATATGGGTCTTCTTCCTCTACTCTCCTTGGGGGGTTCTGCCTACAAGTTTCTTGACCCTTTCAGAGCGTCATCAGGGTCTGAAGCCCGCCAGTTTACGTGAGACGCGTAGCCGCATTTTGAAACAAAATGCCGACTTAATTCGCCGAATCAGCTTCAATTTCGAGAAAATTCTTAAGGCTCGACAGAGCGCGGAAGCGACGCCTTCGACGCTCATGTTCCTCGCCGCCGGATCGACAACTTCATCGCAGAAACGTATTTTTTTTTTTTTTAATCCGTGGCAAATTATCGCAGCCGACAGTAATCACCTCCCGTTCACTTCGTTGTTGTTCTGAATCTCTGGGTGTTTTTTTTTTATATAAATCTTCCTCCTCTTTATATCGACGCGCGCCCAACTTCCGGGAGCGTCATTTCCGAGTGTATTTCCGTCCGCCGTCGTGCCGATTATCCGTCAGGCTTGCGATGCGCCTACGTGTCGCGAATGTACTTGTTATTCCCGGCGTCCGCGACGCGAAATAATTGACAGAAACATGAAACGCGGGAGGTGGTTGCGTCGCAGTCGTGTGTGTGTGTGCCCGTGTTGTGTGTGCTGTGTGTGTGTACGCGTGTGCTGTGTGGTGTGAAATGTGTGGTGTGATTGTTGTCTGTGTGGTTTCACGGCTTGTTTCCGCCCGGATCACAAAAGCCGGCAAACAATCGAACTCTCTCGGCCGCCCAACCGAAAAGAGCGTCCGCGTTTTTTAAACAAAACAACGACTGACGACGACGACGACAACAAAACAATCCAAGATGGCCGCACATCAGTTATTTGTTGCTGTGCTGTAGTGGTACGT
>PIJE02008607.1:0-10068 GCA_002895965.2 Coryphaenoides rupestris
AGACTTACGAGAGTGCTTTTGTCGTCGTTAACTCTGTTATTTTGGATATGGAAATACTGATGTCGTTTGGGACCTCGAACATATCTTTGAAGCCACTGTATTTTGGCATGCCCTCAGCAAACGTGGCGTACCTAGGTTGTAGGACGACAAAACAAACCAATGAACCAGTAAAACAAAAAGCTCCATGGTGGGATGACGTCGACAACTGTAAACTTATAACTGTAAAAGTCGTGCGATTATTTCAAACTAAAACAAAAGAGGAAGTGGTGGCTCACTGGTACACTTGTCTCCTCTGTTCCAGCTCCTTCCTGCGATGCTCCAGCAGTACAGGATTAACATCCTCAAAAACCTTTCTGGCTGCACAAGATTTAGAATGACAGGTCGTGCATTATTACGATTATGATGCAGATTATGATGCTTATTTGTGATTATTATTATTATTATTATTGTTGTTGTTAGTATTGTTATTATTGTTATTCAAGATTCAAGAACTTTAATCGTCACATACACATACAGGATACGCAATGAAATGAAAAAGTGGCGATGCTCAGCAGAATGTACAACGGAACAAATAATCAAATATCCACACTACAGTATATACAGCGTTTACAGCAAGAGGAGCAGGAATACGAAATTTGGAATAATAAATAAATGTTATTGTCATTGTTGTTATTATCAGTAATTCAATTAATTCAAACTAAAGCATGAGTAATTAAGTGGAAATTAAGTGGAAATCAAGGCAATAAGACACTTTTTCATCTGCCGCCGGTGGAGTCTGACCTGGGCCTCCCCTCAGCTCCACCTGCTGACCGCGGGAGATCCATCGGTGGCAGGGGAAGAGCACCACCTGGTCCTGGGGCGTGGTCACCACGATGGTGGTGCAGAACCACTGGTCCTCGGGGAGGAGCAGGAAGGGGTCCTTCTCCAGCCTGAGGAGCAGCAGGTCCCCCAGAGACACGGTCGCCGCGGGGGTCTGCACGGCGTAGCTTCCGGTCTAAACACAGTTTCAATGCGTCGGATCGTATGTTTTGCCGAGTAAAATACGCTTTGAAGGACTTCTGAGGAAAAACAAACCGCATTCTGTGGTAGAAAATCGTGACTAAAGCGTATATATGCTGTGCGTCATCTCTAGGCGTGCTACAATATGTTCTTAGTTTACATTTACATTTACATTGAGGGCATTTGGCAGACGCTTTTATCCAAAGCGACGTACAAAGAGTACATTTGTTGAAGGAGAGGCAGCAACATATCAATGTGGTACATAAAGATAAGAATAGAACAGGTTTCCAGCATTCATAGTTACGAGACGAATAGAACGAGTTTCATAATTGCTAAGTTGGCTGCATGAGTAGCTGGCAGGCGTGTGATTCTAAGCATGTTACAACATCTGAGAAGAATGCTAAGTGCCGTTAATAAATGTCAAGACGTACAGTTCGTTGCAATATGTTATTCTGCAGAAGTACTGAGGCACACTTCATTCTGATGTCCCAATGTTTATAATGTTTATGTCTATGTTCTGAGGTCTAAGGTCATCTAAGGATATCTAAGCCAATTCCAAAACCAATTAATTTTTTTGGTAAGCTGCCTGGAAAGTTAATCTCTAACATGTTACAAACCCTCACCTTTCCTGTGAAGTGTGCTGTCAATGGATTGCATTTATATCATCGCTTTTATCCAAAGTGCTTCACAGTATTGCCTCACATTCACCCATTCATACACCGACGGCGGTGCCAACCATGCAAGGTAACAACCAACACGTCAGGAGCAGGTAGGGTTAGGTGGTGTCTTGCTCAGGGACACCTCCACACTTAGCTAGGAGGAGCAGGTAGGGTTAGGTGGTGTCTTGCTCAGGGACACCTCCACACTTAGCTAGGAGGAGCAGGTAGGGTTAGGTGGTGTCTTGCTCAGGGACACCTCCACACTTAGCTAGGAGGGGGTGTGGGTTAGGAACAAATGGGCTGTGTGTGCCGATCTAATAATATTATTTACATCTGCATGATATTATAACTCAGTTTCGAGCAACGCGGGCCTCTGTTCACCGTCGGGAGAAAGACTTTGGAAAGTTGTTCTCCGCCTCGGAGGATAGTAATCTTTGAATCGTGTTCAAGGAGGGGGGATCGACCGTACAGTAAGAAACCGCCGCACGTTCTTCCGACGGGTTACCATTATACACTCTGAGTTAGAAAGATCGACAACACCTTAGTTTTCTGTCAGCTAGTGTAGACGTCGCTGGAGGGCCCCCTCCGGGTCTCTCCGAGCGTCACTGGTTGACGTACACTGTTCCACCGTCGCCCTGATTTCCGCCCTCCCTTTCGCCCCTGAAGAGCCCTTGCGACCTTCCCTCTCCGTGTCCTCACCCTCGAGCGAGCTGTAAACACGGGGGGGCGGATTGGGCCTCCTCAGAACACTAGGTGTTGCTAGTGTGGAGAGCGGGAGGTGAGAACACATGCCACTATTTACCATCCGATAAGAACAGGAGCTACACACATCGACGAGGACTAGGCGAAGGAGGCGAACACCAATCTTCAGATATTTCCCGAGCTTTTGCACAGTCTCTTAAATAGCTTTGCGTTGCTGGTGTGAGCGAGTAGTTGCACAACAGCAGTCAGGAAAGCCCTCCCAGAGCCCCCAACGCCTCTGCTACTTATCTTCCAGGCTTGGGTGGGGTTTTGGGCCCTCATAGCAACACCCCACAAATTTAAGTAGCAGGAGACAGGCGAGGCCCTTACTAAATCAATTAGTGCACCATAGATCTATAGATTAGGTGAGACAATAACATATACCTCATCCCTCCTGTTAGACACTTTTCTAGAATTCTGAAAACGAGAGCATACTAGCCGAAAGTCACTATTACTGTTTGAGAGGCTTTCTACGTCACCGAGCTACTGTAATCACAATTCCATTTGATACCACCCCCCTTACATATTATTGGCGACGCATGGAAATTGGTAACTACTAGTGGAGGCGGAGAAGTTTTCAAGAAGAGACGAATAGTAGGGAGGACGAGGCCTTACTCTTCTTTGATTTTGCTGGTAGATCTTCAGAGTCTGAGGGTTATTCATACTATAATAGCAGCGATTCTGCTGTGTGTGTCCCCTCACCTCTAATTTTAAATTAAAATCCACTCACAAGGACTAGTGCATGACTATAAACATATCAGACTGAGCAATAGACCCTGCTTGAACAAATAGGAAACCTGGGCACCCGCGCCCACATACGTCTCAACTTGCCATCAAAATGAACGACTCATCGTGTCTCTTCTCCTTCTGTGCGTCTGAAGCAAGTCCAGTGTGTCATAATCTGATTATATAGTGCGCCCTTTCAGATATGTTTCCTTTTGACAGAACACGCAAATCGTCTCTTTATCTCTTTTCTAAGCTTACTTGATGCGGCGATCCACATCTTTACTTGTTTACTATACTTTATAAAAACAACAAAAATAAAAGTTGTCTAGAATGAAGATGCCTTTGTCCCGCTTGTTCCCTCCGGGTCCTACTTTATTGTGTTCATGCTAAGAAGAAGGTAGGCCGGACAGGTTTCAACAACAGGTCGTTCGACCAGTTCAACAGAACAAGACAACTGCTGACAACTTTCTATTGATGAAAACATCTTTCTGTCAGGATACGTCTTGACGGCATCTTTGAAGAGAGAATGTTCAAGACTTTAATAGGGACATACAGTCTTTGGTGAACACAAGTACCAGACGTTTTAAAATGCAAAACAATCACAAACGTCCGCAGGAGATGAACCACTAGCTCACCTCCTTAACCCCCATGGCCCCTCCTCCCTAACCCATTCCCAGCTACCCAACCACGGTTGGAATCCCATCCAAGACACTAGATAACAGTACTTAGCGTTGTTTAGCATCTTGCATGTTCTTCGATGTTGGCAATGCGCTCAGAATGGTACGTCTGTTCTTATCTCGCTGTCTTGCTGTCAACCGAGCACTTTATTAAACTTGTTCTATTAACCTATAAATGATGAATGCTTGAAACCTGCTCCATGCCGATCGTTATGTCGTACCGGTGATATATTGCTGTCTCTGTGTACTTCTTGTAAGTGGCTTAGGATGGAGGCATGTGCCAAATCCCATAAATACACATAGAAACTTCAGGGAGCAAACGCAAAGTTGTTCTTGGTTCTCACAGTCTAGGCGATAGGAGCCTAGTTACTTGTCGATACTCGTACGGACTTTATAAGCTTATAAGTTTATAACACACACACGCACACACACACACACACACACACACACACACACACACACACACACACACACACACACACACACACACACACACACACACACACACACACACACACACACACACACACACACACACACACACACACACACACCCATGTTCACATTCACATTCACCACCTGTTCTGCCTGCATAACATCACCAACTCTACAATTACAACTGGTTTAACCTACAATCTGACTGGTGTGTGTGTGTGTACATGGTGAAATCACGGAAGGGGTGGGGCGTCGTTAATTCCATGCGAAAAGGAGTCTCTATCGGTCCATCATGCAGGGTAAACCACAACACTGTTGCACATCACGTCAGTTGACCAGCGGTTTTGGGGGGATGGTAATGCAGGTAAATTTCCTACAACACTTACCAACCACCTGAAACTTGGTTAAATTCCATGCAGGGTAAACCATAACACTTTTGCACATCATGTCCGTAGACCAGCGGTTCTGGAGGTTTGCACCACTGAGAATGTTGTCCTCCCAGATGTCCTGGAAGGACAACCTGCGTACAACCGTCGGCAAGTATTTGCGTGACTGATCACAACCTGTACAGACATCCACCGCCATCACCAAGGGGGGAGAATTGCTTTGTTGTGTTTACATTCTGCACCAAACCTCATAATTACTGTAAGTGATGCAGATCTCAATGCAGATTGCTATTGTGACACGAGGCCAGTGGAGCAGTCTTTGAATCAGCCTTCAGTCTGTTCCCCCACGATCAAACCCTCTTTCAAAGTCTCTCAATGTCCACCACAGTCTGACCTGGGGACATCCTAGGGTCAGATGCGTGACCCCTACCTGCTCCTCAATGACATGCATCCGAATTTGCTGTGAGTTGCTTTGGATAAAAGCAATGATGCTAAATACCTTCAGTGCAGGTGGAACTTGAGTTTGAACATGTGCCTATTTTTGATAGATGGTATGCGTTCTGTGAACAACTTGATACTTTATACAATCGTCCAACATTGTGAGGACGTTGGGTGCTAGTGTTATTAAGTGTTGTTATATCTGTTGAGCACAACCCTGCCCAGCTAACTCTACAGCACATGTGTGACACAGCACGGCGTGTGCTGTGATGTGGGTGTCTACTCTGTGTGTGTGTGTGTGTGTGTGTGTGTGTGGGTTGTGTGTGTGTGTGTGTGTGTGTGTGTAGTGTGTGTGTGTGTGTGTGTGTGTGTGTGTGTGTGTGTGTGTGTGTGTGTGTGTGTTGTGTGTATGTGTGTGTGTGTGTGTGTGTGTGTGTGTGTGTTTACAGAGACGCCGAGTCACGAGGTGGGGAGGGGAAAGGGAGGGTGTGGGTGTGCTTTCTGTGTGTGTGTGTGTAGGTGTGTGTAGGTGTGTGTTCACACACACACACACATGCTATGTGCGTGTGTGCAGGTGGGTGTGTGTGTGTGTAGGTGTGTGTGTGTGTGTGTGTGTGTGTGTGTGTGTGTGTGTGTGTGTGTGTGTGTGTGTGTGTGTGTGTGTGTGGGTGTGTTTGTGTGTGTGTGTGTGTGTGTGTGTGTGTGTGTGTCTGTGTGTGTTTGTGTGTGTGTGTGTGTGTGTGTGTGTGTGTGTGTGTGTGTGTGTTGTGTGTGTGTGTGTGTTGTGTCTGTGTGTGTGCAGTTGATGTGCGTTTATGTAATGTAGTGTGTGTTGATTTAAGATCAAGACCTATATCGCCCGTGTTCTGCCCACTCCGGTGAAGCTAGAGGCCGCGTTTCATCCATTGATGAGTTCCGGTCTCTTCTAGGGGGAATTTAACAGCGGGCCGTGAGGGGCCAAACTGTGTCTTCCTTCGTGTAATAAGCACAGTAGCGGCTCTTTCTACTTTCAAACACGTCCTAACACACTTCTGACTTTTTGGATGGGACGGTTGGGGTTTTACCTCGCGTTTCTACTCCCTGCTGAGGGGGGCGCCTGGGACCGTGTTTTGGGTTAGCACTGTCCACGAGGTCTTGTTAGAGCGCTGTGCACAGCAGCATGAGGGTTCCTTTCTGATCTGTAAGTAAGCGAAAAGACTCCCCAGTCGGCCACTTTCTGCAGGGGACGAATAGAACATGTTTAAACTAGGGGCCATATAGAGCAATTTCACGATTGTTTATAAGACGAGACCCATACTTCGGATGCCGAACCCTTATAAGGTCGTGTGAGGTGGTTTGATCTATTGTCCATCGCAAGCACGTTTCAGGGCAGTATGCGTCTCATGACTCGACCTAAAACCGTCCTACAGTTGAGCTGGTCACCAAGTGGGACGATCCAACCGCTTAGGTGTATGGATTGCTTGAGTATCGAAAATCTCCCAGCCTACTCCAGGTGGGAGCTGTACGTTGTAGCCGGGACAGGTTAGAGGCTGGATCATACGTGCGGTTCGTGATCATCTATTAGGACGTTTTTCCCACTTGTGCATGTCAACCTCAGACGGTACGTTCACATGGTCAATGTGGGGGAGGGGACGGGGGTTGCTGTGAGACAGTCGCAGACGTGGCAATCATAAGGGAGTAGTGTTTTCATTTGATGTCAGTTTTGCCTTTGTTAATATTCTGCCTACCTTAAATTTGTCGCAGCAGTGGACGGAGTTCTTGCCATATTAAAGGTTGTTGCGATTTCAGTATGCGGGCTGTAACCAGTTGATTTTATTTTTCCTGCGTCTTAATCTCCATCCAGTGCCGCAGCACCTTTTTTTTGGGCTGTTGTGGTTAAACCATCCCCTGGAACTGGGTGTTTTTCTCAAGGTTACCTTCTTTGGGAACTTTTTGTTTTGTGGTATAAAACACCGCTTTTGGGCTGTGTTTTATGTGGTTTAACCCTGGATTCATAAACCGATTGACTTTATGCGGTGATCTTATTTCTCTTATTTATTAGTTATCATTCCACACATGGAAGATAGCAACACACCACCAAACCGCCACTCGGAGCGGAGGGGCACACAGTGCACTCACGACACTACACACTAAAACTACTACGAGGCACATTTCGACTGTCTTACATCATGCACATCCAACACCCACTCCAAATGAGAACCCTTGGGCGTTCGTGATGCCGTGGGCAATCACTCTGGCAACACAGGAAAAAAATCAGACACAAGCGAATTGCCGCCCGGGTGCACACAAGATTCTGCTCAGTTCTATCTCGGCTTTTTTTTGTAATTGATTTTACTCACTATACCATGGCGGGGGGGCAGGCTCCGCGTGGGACTTTTTTTAAACTAACAGTTTATTTGCTTCACTTTTCTCTCCGCTTTGTCCGAAAAACAGTCTGTGTGTAAAACCCCCCTGGAATAGGCTGGTGGGGTTACCCCAGAGAACGAGGGAACGCCACCAGCAGTGAGTCACACCATACGCATTATCGTCATTAGGTCTATAAGGTAGTGCTTATAGTGTTGAGCGTTAGTCACTGTCGGGGGAAAAAATTGGTGTTTAAGGGTTGTTTTAAAACGCACCGGAATTGTGTTTAAGTGTACCACCCTGGAACTTGGTGTTAGGTTTGGGTTTACCACCCCTTGGGGAAACTTGTGTAGTGTTAAACCAACCCCGGGGAACTTTGGTTGTTGGTAAACCCAACCCTTTGGACTGTGGTTAAGTGTTAAAACCACCCCCCTTTGGGAAAACTTTGTGGTTGTGTTTCAAATCCAACCCTGGGAAACTGGTGTATGTACACCTGGGGGACTGTGGTTAGGGGGTACAAAACCCCCTGAAACTTTTGGTGTGGGTTACTACCTTGGGAAACTGCTGGTTAGTTGTTCAACCCTGGGGCTGTGTTAAAGGTTGTTAAAAAAACAACCTTGACTGTGTGGGTTAACACCCTGGAGACTGTGTGGGTTACCACGCCCTTGGGAACGGGTGTTGTGTTCTAAAACCACTGGGGGACTGTTGGTGGGGTTAACACCCTGGGGACTGGGGTTTGTTGTTTTGGTGTACACCTTTGGAACTTTTGTAGGTGTTTAACACCCCTGGCTGTGTGTTACCTGGGGGAGCTGGTGGGTTTAGTGTTAACCACCCTGGGGGAAAAACTTGGTTTTGGGTTTTAGGGTGGTTTTTAAACACTGGCTGTTGTTTAAAACAGAAATAAGCCCGCAGCCATCATGCTGCGATGGAAGCATTCCAGTGCTGGTGCTAACATAGGTCGGGGGGCTTGGAGACTGTAGCTATGCGTGTCCACCGCGCACAACTTATCGACACGCATGTGAGTAGCAGTGAGCGTAGGCATAAGCCGTTAGGTGCAGGAGTGTGCCATACGCGTTAGCCTAGAAGAGTTAGTGCATTCTACACAGAACCTCCTCTGCGCCTGCCACGACGGTGACCTGCCTGCTGAACAAACCGATAGACTCCGTTGTGGTTGGCCAACAGTTGTTGCTGCAGTTGTCTGCTCGGTGCAGACGCTCACCGGCCATTAAACACATTTATGGCCTCTGCTCACTTCCTGTCTGTCTAATTGTTGTCCACAGGAAGAGAGAGAGACACACACACACACACACACACACACACACACACAGACTGGGAGTTAACCCAAGATGCTCTTAGAGAGCGGGGCGAGGAATGAGAGAATTAAGATGTGAAATTGATAAGGAGAGACAGAGAGAGAGAGAGACAGAAGCATAGAGAGAGAGAGACAGAGACAGAGACAGAGAGACAGACAGAGACAGAGAGACAGACAGAGACAGAGACAGAGACAGAGAGAGAGAGAGAGAGAGAGACAGAGAGAGAGAGAGAGAGAGAGAGAGAGAGAGAGAGAGACAGAGAGAGAGAGAGAGAGAGAGAGAGAGAGAGAGAGAGAGACAGAGACAGAGAGAGAGAGAGAGAGACAGAGAGAGAGAGAGAGAGAGAGAGACAGAGAGAGAGAGAGAGAGAGAGAGAGAGAGAGAGAGAGAGAGAGAGAGAGAGAGAGAGATAGAGACAGAGACAGAGACAGAGACAGAGAGAGAGAGAGAGAGAGACAGAGAGAGACAGAGAGAGAGAGACAATCAGACAGCGTGTCGCTGAAGTTTTTCATACTTTTCTTTTACTTGCATGTTATGCAAGTTGTGTAACACGCTTAGCACACGCAATGTAAACACAAGCGTGAACACACACTCACACAGTAACACACACACACACACAGTAACACACACACACACACACACACACACACACACACACACACACACACACACACACACACACACACACACACACACACACACACACACACACACACACACACACACACACACACACACACACACACACACACACACACACACACACACACACACACACACACTCACTCACACACACCCCACGCTCCCTCTCCTCTCTCTCACACACACATACACACACACTCACCTCTCGCGTCTGTGGTCGGTCGGGTTGCGGTGGGAGGTGTCAGTGTTCGGGGGATAACCAAGAATGTGCACGGTGGCCCCCCAACTTTGAGTTGCAGAGAGGCAATGTTACACTATTTACTGTAAGACCAACCCTAATCTGGGGTTACTGTTTTGTGGGTTTTAGAGTGGAGGTTTAAAAACCACTTGTAACCCCTAGAGGAAGGGAGGAGAAAAAGAAAAAGCCACGTCATGAGAGGTATGGCTCCAAGTGCTGATTCTGCCCATGAATAATTGATCATCCCTCCCTCCCTCACCTAATCCCATCCTTCTCCGCTCGCGTCGCCCGTTTTCCGTCTTTCTGCCGGTTTCTCACTGCCTCTGTCAACCTATCCACACCCCTTCCCTCGCACACCCATGCTTATCTCTCCACTCTGCCGCGCTACTCCCGGTAGTGTCCTCTGTATGCTTGGTGTGGGCTAGTAGATCAGGGGTCCGGGTATGGTGGGGTGTAAGGATGAAGGGTGCA
>PIJE02008608.1:0-10067 GCA_002895965.2 Coryphaenoides rupestris
AAGAGAGAGATCATGTCATAGACATGATAATAGTCTGTCCAATCAATTAGTGATTTTAACAAACCTGAAAGGTGAAGAAGGGATAGAATGCTACCAAAATGTGAGAGAGATGTAAAAGCCGAGATGTTTAGGTAATGATATCAAAAGGGACCTATGGTGATATGATTTGGAATATTACAAAAGTCTGCTACTATGGACTGGCTATAAAAGGTGGCCGGAGAGCAGACAATACTATTAATAAGGCCGATGGCATGATTGCGGAGTGAATTGTGAATACCGAAGTAGAGGATGAAAGTGGTGTCTGATCAAGTGTTTGGATTCTGCGGCACAAAGAAGCTCCGCTCCATCACTCCACTACATTTTGGAAAGGTAGATTGCACAAGAGTACAAGAGTTACGGAAGTTGTTGATATGTTACCTTCTCTGTGAGGAGGAAAGACCTAGCCTAGAAACTAATGAATTACGCAGGCATTAGAAGAGCTTATGAGCCGGACCCAGATGTAACAATTGACCGCATAGGACATACCAGAGGAATACCCAATAAATTCAAGGCACAAAATGAGATAGCAAGCAGGATTGAACAATAGATACCAGCATAGGTGTGTCTAAGAACGCTAGAATGGGTTAATTATATCTATATAAACCAGCAGAGGTTTATTAACTACCACTGACGATGTGTTATTTCCGCTTTAGGTGCACAATTGAAAGCTACAAGCGCTATGACTTGGCAAATAGGCAAGAACTTAGATTGTTGCTGGCAGAAAAGGAGAGTATTGCTCCATAGGAGACATGGTGCCTGCACTTTATCCCAAATAATACCGCTCCCTGAAGGCTCATTCACAATTGCAAGTGAAAAAAACTTAAGAAAGCTAAGACAAGGACAGGTGAAGACCAACGGCAGGACATGTCCAAAAGATTGGTTTTCAGGTTGGATTTTTAGGTTGGGAAAATTGGGGAAGGCATGTTGAGAAAATAAGGTGTGAGTCTTGGTAGTGAATAATAATAATTGGGATTGATTTTTTCTTGTTGTATTCCCATACTGAGATCCATGATAGCGTCCAGGTGTCACGGTCGCGACCGTGTCTCTGGGCTCCCGGGGTTGGGGGGCGTGGCTCCGGGCTCCGTGCCGCCCTGCAAGGATAGCATGGCAACCTGCGCTGCGTACACGGCTGCCCGTGAATCACAGTTTAGTCCTGTAATGAAAGCTTGGGCTTTCCACCCACTAGTGTTGGTTCGATGTTGCACATACCGTTGTTAAGACTTGTTGTTACGAACTACTTGTGGCAAATAGCGATTGTCATCATCCGTATGGATTTCCCCGTCGCCAGCTCAGCCGATCTTCCTGTTTACGCGTCTGCCCGTCTCTCCCTGCCTGCCGGTTCCCGCAACTGCCTGCAGTGCTCGCCACCCGTCCCTGGCTTCACTCCCCGGTTTCCAACTGTATGTATCATAAAATAAATACACTGTACGTGCAATAACCCTTGAGTCTGAAGTCTTGCGCTTGGGTCTCCTGCCCTCACCACGTGACCGAATGAACCATACCTCAATGGACCCACAGACTCGGGCTTGGGGTTAATCACCCTGTGGCAGTACTTGGCAACCGTGTGAGCCGCTGCCGTTTTTCGAAAAGACCTCTCAGCCGGGCGAGCTACGCTGGGGACCCGCCTGGCCCTGGGGGGCCTGTAAGCGTCCAGCAGGCTCACCGGCGTCGGGGCAGGCAAACCCCTCGCCACCCGGCTCACGGTCCCGCTGGCACCGCCACAGTCCCCTGCCGGTTCCTGCGGCCAGGTCGCAGCCACCCGGGTCCCCCGGGTCCGGCTGGACCGAGCAGTTCTGTTTTCCCGCTGCTGGGTCACTAGCCATCTCCGGTCCCGGTCCCGGCTGCACCGCGCGCAGGCGCTGCTGCGGTCCCTGCTGCCTAGGTGGCAGCCACCCCGGGTCCCTGCGGGCCAGGTCGCAGCCACACTCCGAGTCCCGTCTCTGGCCTGGACCTGCCGCAGCTCCCTGCAGTTCACCTGCTGCAAGGTGGCAGCCACACCCCGGTCCTCTGCGGCCAGGTCGCAGCCACCCCGAGTCCCGGTCCAGCTGGACCGCCTGCAGCTGCCTGCCAAGTCCGCTGCTGCAAGGTCCTCAGCCACCCCGAGCCCGGTCCCGGCCCCCTTGGGGGGGGAAAAACCCCCGCCCGCAGCTCTGCCAAAGTCCCCTGTGCAGGTCCCCACCACGCCGAGCCCCGGTGCCCGTTATTGAGCCGGCACTCCCTGCCAGTTCCCTGCCTGCCATCCTCCACTGTCCAGTCCCTGGTCCCGCTGGACCACCTGCAGCTCCTGCCAGTATTTGAGAAGCAGGTCTCACCCCGTCCGACCCGGTCCCCACGCAGGAGACCACAGGCTCCTGCCAGCCCTGCCTGCCAGGTGCCAACCAGCCGTCCCGGGTCCCGGTGCTGCAGCTCCCTGCCAGTCCCTGCGCCATGTCCAACCAGAGTCGGTCCCGGCTGGACGGCCGCAGCCCTGCCGTCCCCCGGGTCCGGTCCCGTGGCCGGTCTGCTGCAGGTGCCCAGCGCATCCCTGGTCCGTCCCGGCTGCACCCGCCGCAGCCCGGTTTAGGTAAGGCCAGCCATCCGGTCCCGGTCCGCTGCACCGCCCCAGTCCCTGCCGGTTCCTCGCTGCCAGTTGCCAGCCATCCTGGTCACGGTCCCCGGCTGCACCGACGCAGTCCTCTGTCCGGTCCTGCTGCCCCACCAGCCCTCAGCTGCAATGTCGCAGCCATCCCCAGGCCCGGCCCCCGCTCCGACGGCAACCAGTGTCCTTCCGACCCAGCCTCCAGTCGTTCCCCGGAGGGTCCCTGCTCGGCCTCGTCCCTTTGCCTCCGAACCTGATGGTGCCGGCCCGGTGATCGTGGGTCGCCTGGAGGCTCCCGTTGAGGAGTGGGGGGGGTAAAAAAAAAAAGGTTCGCGACCGTGTCTCAGCCCCACCCCGGGTTGGGGGGCGTGGTCCGGGCTCCGGTGCGCCCTTAGCAGTATTAGCGGCACCTTGCGCTGGTAAGGCTACCGTGAATCAACAATTAGTCCTTGTATAAAGACCTCACTTTTCCCACCTCACTAGGTGTTGGTTCATTGTTGCACATATCGGTGTTAAGACTTGTTGTTACAAACTACTTGTGGCGAAATAGTCGATTGTCACACTCGTATGGACTTTCCTCGCCAGCCAGCGATCTTCCTGTTTACCGCGTCTGCCCGTCTCTCCCTGCCTGCCGGTTCCCGCAACTGCCTGCAGTGCTCGCCACCCGTCCCGCTGGCTTCACTCCCGTGTTCTCCACTGTATGTATTCATATAATAAGACCTTGTAACTGCATAACCTGAGTCTTGGTCTTTGCTTCTTTGGGTCTCCTGTCACCCACGTGACACTAGGATGGGAAAAAGAGATGGTCCTCACAGTGGCAGACATAGTTGAGTCAAAAAGGTTGGAATGGGAGTATGTGGGAAATAACGGCCATGGTGATGATGAAGATGAGGGGTATGGGCCAATGAAGGCTTAATCTCTGAAAGACCGATTGAACTCCCCGAGAAGGCTCACATGTGATCGTGCTTAGTTAACCTCTCCATGTGAGTCACTATCAGTGACCTGAAAGATCAAAGAACGAAATAACTAACAATACCTGCCCAAATAACCCAGCATATGCAATACAGCACACCAATACATCGAAGATCATTGAAATTGAAAGAATGAACAATGTTCTCATTTGGACAATGATAATACAGCATAAATGGAGACCGTGTAAAAAAAGAGTTCTCAGAAAAAACTAAGATTGTGTGGAAATGAAAAGTAATTGTGGATGAAGATGTAATACTGTTTAACTGTTGAGAAAATGGTGAAATGTATGAAATAGTTACAGTGTTTTCAGAAAAGACTTAGATCATTCTTATATTCTCATTTTATATAAGTATTTTGTTTTGCATGGATTGAAAATAGTTTTTTGTTTTCCTTAGTATATCTTATTATTTATGTGTTGTTTAAATGTTTTTGGTTATGTATTCCTTTAAATACTCATGAGTGATGTCTGGAAATGTTACGTCTTGTGGAAAGGAGTGAATGATTCAGAGTATAATGTTACAACTTGATAGAGGGAATCAAAGATGCAAGGCTATGTTATTAAGTTACATGCTTGCCGCTTACATGAAACATTTATAAGTAGACAATTGTGAATATATTATGGAATGAGAAATGATTGTATTACGGAAGACTGACACAAAGGGTCTGAAATGTAAGTGCACTAAAAGTGTGGGCTTAGTAAGTCCCCAAAGGGGAGATATTTTCCAGTAACAGTTATTAAGAATATCTTGCCAATATGCTGTGTGTGTGAATTAAGTGTGGAGAAATACAGAGAACAGCTAGAGGGATACACATGTCCACCTATGTTTATATTGAAGGATCTTTGCTTCCAATATGTTACGTTTGAAAAGCGTCTTGCGTCTGACAGCATATGATGACAAAGTATGCAAGGCAGAAGCGCAGACTGAATGTCCGGAGATGGACATGAGCCAAATTAAACAAAGTACTCTGTTCCTGAGAAGCAGATGATCAAGGACGACGCACCCTGAGCTGTACACACACCTGATTCCCGATGCGACCACACGGCGCAAGCCTAGCGCTGCCGTATAAGGTCTATACATAACCGCACATACACCTAGAAGCTGAAGGACACACCGCATACGACCACACTACACGTCACGGAGTGTACGCCGAACGCTGCTCCAGATCAGAACATAAAAAATATACCCACGGCCAAAGAACACACCTTATAAGATCTGCGTGAACGCCTGCCCACCATGGAAGAAAGAAGAAGACGCCTGTGGCATCCGTTCCGCCAGCCAGGCCTCTGTGGGCTGCGTGGCACCATGTGTGTTACTCATAATCACACTGGTGTTTTTGGTCCCATTTATATGGGAAGAGGCTCAGAAGATGAAGAAATTACATTATTCCAATGCAACTAAAGCATCAATATTAGTACGGCATTTACGTTCACTAAGGAACCCCCTGCGCAATCCAGTCAATAGACATAAGACCAATCATCTCATTGAGAGCATGACCCAAATAAATGAATGGCTTAAACACGCCCCAAGTCCACTGATCGTACACACACCACCGATAATTGCATTGTAGGCTCAAAAGGGGGGACAGAAATGTTAATCTGGCCGATCCCTTTTAACTCCTCAGAATGCATTGATGATGGTGATCCACTTGATTAGAGACGGGTCCCTGGGAAATATTACGAACTGATCTTGTTGGAGACAGGCCTAATTACTAAACAATTGTGTTCATTCTGGTGTCTGATGTGTCGGAATATACAGATGATTTCATCGGGAATACGAGTAACTGTTTGCACATGGCTAATATAGCCCAATTCCGACTATCGAAGGTTAAGCCCACACGCGCTACAACACGAATTAGAATGTCCTACGATGATAAAATAGTGTTTCCCGACTGTTTTCATGCCCGTAACGGCAAAGGAGAAAACGTTGGGAACTTTACGGGAAGATGTGGAAAGTGTTACGGCTCGCCCGTCCTCGCCTCCACACCCGCCCCTTCTCCTCCCGCTACACGCCCTTCACGTTCCTCTGCGCGGCGCCGTGGTCCGGGCATACGGCGCTCCTTCTCTCCGGAGTTCCCCCCGGCTGCCGGGCGCTCGCGTTCCCCATCCCCCGCCGGCCCTGTCCTCTCGGCAGGCTCCTCCCACCTGTCGGAGTCGGACATTCCCGGCACGGCGGCGCAGGCGCAACGGTGGAGCGGCGCTGACGCTGCACACAGCGCGAGTCTCCACACCGACTCCCCATTCCCAATCACCGCCCTGTCCCTGATCGGCAATCACCGCCCGCACTACAAGAGCCTGGCCTGCACTCCACTCGGGGCCAGATCTTTCCCTAAGCTACAGTCTGTCTACTAGTTGTTTCTTATCAATAAACAGATGTCCACCACAAACCCTAACTGCTCCTGACGTGTTGGTTGTTAACTTGCATGGTTGACACCACCATCAGTGTATGAATGGGTGAATGTCAGGCAACTGGTCTTGGGTAACTCCCCCCCAATACCAGTTGATGACAATATATTACGCAGCATTTTGCACATACAAACACCGTAGCAACCATGTCCACAGATAGAGGTTGGACAGTACAGTGTGTACAACTGGTTTAATGAGAGACAAATAGACAGAAGTGCTAAAACAGCTTTCACTGACTGTTGATGCACGGAGCAGCCATCTTGGATTTCGAAGTCGGGGTTGTGAGATTCTTCCCGACTTTCAGAGTTGGAAGTCCGACTTCGGGGGGCGTTTCAGTTGAACTCGGACATTCCGACTTCCGAGTACTGTTGGGAGTTGTGGATGTATTGATCGTGTGGGCCGGTAACTTTCCACTCTGCTGTGTGGCCTACGTGACTAGTTAGCTTCACTCTTATCTGTTTTCCCCGGGAGGCCTCTGAGACGCACTCGCAGCTGTTGTTGTGGGAACCGGTTGCGTCTTCTATCTGGACTGGCGGTCCCACGCAAGGGCTCAATGTGAGACCTTGCAGTCTCTGCACCTTTTGTGTGGCACGGGAGGCCATGATACCCGTGCCCTTGTTAACTGTTTGTCTGTCTGTTACATCCCCACGTGGGGTCTGGGGTCCTGGCGTCTCCGGATTGGCTGTCTGGGGTGTGGGGACGGAAGGGTCTCCATGGACGGCCTTGTTGTCCCTGCTCCCTGAATGGCTGTCTTGGAGGCGTTTCTATGTCTGTTGTGTCTATATGTAAATGCTTCTCTTTCTCCCATTGTAACTGTATATATGCTCTGTGTATGTAAATAAACTTTGAATCATTCCTGGTGATACTGCCTTGTGTCACATTGATTCCCGAGCTCGCTGCTTTGCTACAGACAATCCAGAACCTGAACCTGAACGCCAGCCACAATAGATGACCGCTCGAAACTGCGCATAACATATGGAACACAGCATTAACGGTGGTTGTTGTCTTTGTGTGGGTGTGGTAGACTACAGGGGGCATCGCGTGCGTCGCGACCACGGCCTGCGGAGGCACAGCGCTCCCCCCAAGGCTGCTGGGAAGGCCGCCGCTGACGACGTAGAAGAAGAGGTGCATTCTGGGTAAGCATCCACATTTGCTGCCCGCCACATCCACATCCATCGCTCGGTCGGTCACATGGTTTCACTTTCACGCCACGCTTTTCCCACACTGTTTTAATGTGTGCATGTGCACGTTTATGTATGTGTGTGTGTGTGTGTGTGATTGTAAGTGTGTCTGCAGGTGTGAGTGTAGTTGTGTGTGTGTCTGTGTGTGTGTAAGGAGAGTTGTGCATGTGTGTGTAGTTGGGTGTGTGTGTGTCTGTGTGTGTACGGAGAGTTGTGCATGTGTGTGTAGTTGTGTGTGTGTGTGTGTGCATCATCCTATATAAACCACATTCCTTTCCATATATCCTTCAGCCTCACCCTCACACTAACTTTAAAGCAAACAAGACATGACAGTGGGAATGAATCAAGTCCACTTAGCCGCCGCGGCTAACTGTCATGCATCCCCCCCCCCCACACACACACACACACACACACACCCCTCCTCCTGCATCCTGCCGCCCCGACCGCATGCCAGAGCACCTCCTCTCTCCGCTTTTATAGAAGCAATAAAGATAGCGCACTTGTCTGACCGCAGACTCTGGGGTTCTGGTCTGGTCTGTGTGTGGGGGGGGGGGGGGGGGTGCGCTGCTCTCCAGATGTTCGCTGATGTGCGGCGGAGGCGAGCGTGATGTTGTGTTTGTTCAGCATCTGGGCAGGCCAGTCATTATGTGCTAAGTAAGCTGGGGAGGGGAGGCAACACATGGGGGCAAGGCATCCGTGGTGCGGGGGGTTGTGGGGGGATGGATGGGGAGGGTGGTGTTCCGTTAGCTACACAGCTCGGCTCTCATGCAAGCGAGAGCACGGTGGGGCAGTGCTTGCACTGCTGCCTCACAGATAGAAGGTCCTGGGATCGATTCCCGCCCGGGGCGCTGTTGACTCGGGGTGCCCAGGTGGGTTATCTCCCGGCCTTTCTATGTGGAGATTGCATGTTCTCCGTGGGGTCTCCTTCCACAGTAAGAACCCCAATTAAAAACATGCAAAGAATTGCTTCTCCAGTCCCTGACCATGGACACAAGACCTGGACCTGGAGCTGTTGGTCCCTGGGCTGCCCGCTGCCCCTGGAGGGGCAGCATAATACAGGATGGGTGAAATGCAGAGACTACATTTCTGCGGGCCACCCTCTCTGCATGCGTGTGTGTTTGGCGGTCACCACTTGCTGTGTGTTTGTGACCGTAAAGTGTGGACTAATAAAGGGTTGTTTCTTTCTTTCAAGCTGCATAGAATAGAACTTTATTAATCCTGAAGGAAATTGTTGTGCCAGCTTACATAGCAATACAGTACAATAAAACAATATGGAAAACAACAGAATAATAAAAATAAACAAACAGATTTACAAATATACAGTTAAAATATACAAATACTGTATGTAGGCAAGATAAGATATTCCGACGGGCGGCGCAAACAATTTGGCATAATTGAAGTGTAATATTATTGGACATGACATTAAGAATATTGCACATGATGATGAGAGGAGATGAGGTAGTGTTATAGATAATATTTATAGACAACATGATAATAATAATAATAATAATATCAGCGTGCAGCGTCTGCAGTGATGCGGGCGCTGTACCGGTCCGTTGTGGTGAAGAGGGAGCTGAGCCGTAGGGAATTTCGAGGCCGGCGGGGGATGGGGAACGCGAGCGCCCGGCAGCCGGGGGGAACTCCGGAGAGAAGGAGCGCCGTATGCCCGGACCACGGCGCCGCGCAGAGGAACGTGAAGGGCGTGTAGCGGGAGGAGAAGGGGCGGGTGTGGAGGCGAGGACGGGCGAGCCGTAACACTTTCCACATCTTCCCGTAAAGTTCCCAACGTTTTCTCCTTTGCCGTTACGGGCATAAAAACAGTCGGGGAACACTGTATTATCATCGTAGGACATTCTAATTCGTGTTGTAGCGCGTGTGGGCTTAACCTTCGATAGTCGGAATTGGGCTATATTAGCCATGTGCAAACAGTTACTCGTATTCCCGATGAAATCATCTGTATATTCCGACACATCAGACACCAGAATGAACACAATTGTTTAGTAATTAGGCCTGTCTCCAACAAGATCAGTTCGTAATATTTCCCAGGGACCCGTCTCTAATCAAGTGGATCACCATCATCAATGCATTCTGAGGAGTTAAAAGGGATCGGCCAGATTAACATTTCTGTCCCCCCTTTTGAGCCTACAATGCAATTATCGGTGGTGTGTGTACGAGCAGTGTACTTGGCGTGTTTAAGCCATTCGTTTCTTTGGGTCATGCTCTCAATGAGATTATTGGTCTTATGTCTATTGACTAGATTGCGCAGGGGGTTCCTTAATGAACGTACATGCCGTACTAATATTGATGCGTTAGTTGCATTGGAATAATTTAATTTCTTCATCTTCTGAGCCTCTTCCCATATAAATGGGACCACGAACACCAGTGAGATTATGATTAACACACACATGGTGCCACGCAGCCCACAGAGGCCTGGCTGGCAGAACGGATGCCACGGCCATCTTCCTCTTTCTTCCATCGTGGTGGGCAGGCGTTCACGCAGATCTTCTTATAAGGTGTGTTCTTTGGCCGTCTGTATATGTTTTATGGTCTGATCTGGAGCAGTGTTCGGCGTACACTCCGTGACCAGTGTGGTCGTATGAGGTGTGTCCTTCAGCTTCTAGGTGTATGTGCGGTTATGTATAGACCTTCTACGGCAGCGCTAGGCTTGCACCGTGTGGTCGCATCGGGAATCAGGTGTGTGTACAGCTCAGGTTGCGTCATCTCTCTCTGTTCCTCAGGAACAGAGTACCTTGTTTAGTTTGGCTCATGTCCATCTCCGGACATTCAGTCTGCGCTTCTGCCTTGCATACTTTGTCATCATATGCATGTTAGACGCAAAGAGCTTTCAACGTAAACATATTGGAAGCAAAGATCCTTCAATATAAACATAGGT
>PIJE02008609.1:0-7500 GCA_002895965.2 Coryphaenoides rupestris
GCACTGACGCACTGGAGTCTGAAGTCTCTGTTAGGGGTCGTAGTGGCGGTCTGTCTGTCAGTCAGTCAGTCAGTCAGTCAGTCCGGTACTCACACAGGAAGTTGCTGGCGCGGTCCCCGGTGTTCTCCCTGAAGACCCGGACCCTCTCGGCGTCGCCCTGGCACATGTGCAGGGTCAGCTTGTAGCCGTCGGGCAGCTTGGTCGGGCCGCGGGTCCGCAGAACCATCAGAGACATGTCCTTCAGCTCTGCGGGGGAACCAGCGAGGGTCATGGTACCAGTGACCAGGTGATTAGTGATGGTCATTAAAGATCTGCATCTCCTCTTTGAATATGCAAAAGGGAAATATGACAATTGTGCTCCCTCTACTATTTGCTATTTACGATTAGGCGATTAATTAACTAATTCTGCTTCATCCAAAGTTATTCACAAAGTTATACAGCAGACTGAGATACATGTCATTACAGGACGCCTATAAACATAGTTTATTTGTACATTTTAAATACTTTCTTTAGATTTGTCTCGGCCAAATGTCCAACTAAGACTACTGCACATCAAACTACTGCACATCAGTGAAGGGATCTGCTGGCTATGAATATGCAAATAGCTCATATTTCAATATCCACGTTCATAACGCGAGGCAGATAGAATTAGGGTAGATTGTGTGATGTGATGTGATGTGTTTGAAATGCAAACACACACACGCACGCACGCACGCACACACACACACACACACACAACACACACGCACACACACACACACGCACGTCTTACCGGACACGGTGGAGATGTTTTTGCGTTCACTGTCTATCTCCTGCCGGTACCGGTGGTCCGAGTCACAGTTGACCAACACAACGGCCCCGTGACCTTCAGGGCCCCACGTCCACGACCCCTAGAAACACACAGTTAACAGATTACGCCACACATGTTGACTGTGTGTGCTTTTTTAAATTGTTACGTTCCATGTTACTTTTCGTAGGCCTACATATGTTGTGCTGTCTGTGTTGTCTGTTTTCCCTCTTTTTGTTGTCTCCCAGGATTGGTTCCCTGCCCCTGTCAATCATCGTTTGCAGCCCTGTTCATCGTCGTCGCAGTCCTGCTCCTGTTACGTCCATCCACCAATGGCGTCGCTCTACCAATTTTGTCATTGGCCAATCAGAGGGGCGTGCGTGTTATTTAAACCCTCCCGCTCCCCTCCGTAGGTTAGGTAGCATTTTTCCTTTGTTAGTCAGATCACGCTGTCTTTGTGTTAAGTTACTAGTGTTGGTTTGCTTTTCCTGTTGTTTTGGTTGATCGTTCGTCCTGCTGTTTGTATTAATCCTCCTACCTTGTTACTCCTCGTAGGCTGCCCTAGGGGAGGGCGAGGTATGGTAGTTAAGACACCCGCGGGCTGACATTACATCACGCAGGTAATGATTGTCTAAACACACTAGGTTAGTTTTCCCCAGGCGGGGGCCACCCTTTGTATTTTTGGGACTAGCCTAGGCGGGACAACTAGTAAGCGTTAGTTAGTTAGGGAGATGATTGGAATCTGTATTATTACAGTAAGGAAGTGATAGGGAATTGGATCTAGGGTGGGGATTATCTTTCTTTTGTTCTTTTGGTCCCGTTTGTTTTTGGCATCCTCCCCTTAGCTTGTCCCTCCCCTGTCTGATTGTTTGGTTACTGTGGTGTTATCATTTTGGTCATTTATGTGCAAATAAACACCACAGAGGTTTGTGCCCTTTACCCCTTTGTTTGTCTATTGTTTATAGTGGTAGGGTGCAGTGCTACCTGCTCTTGTTAGCTCACACAGAGACAGTTTAAAAAAAAAATACAATAGAAAAATAG
This sequence comes from Coryphaenoides rupestris, assembly GCA_002895965.2. Classification (NCBI taxonomy): domain Eukaryota; kingdom Metazoa; phylum Chordata; class Actinopteri; order Gadiformes; family Macrouridae; genus Coryphaenoides; species Coryphaenoides rupestris. The sequence continues at coordinate 1,829 of PIJE02008609.1, forward strand.
AAAATTAAATAATATGTATGCTTTATGCTTTAAGATTCAAGAAGTTTAATCTCTTATGTTGATGCAACAGTATTTGCATTTCCTTGAAGAAATCTAAAACCACAGAACTGAATGACGCGCGACCCAGACGTACTTCCTCATTGCCTCAACGAGGAAACGAAAGCGTCGGTATCTGCGGGTTACCTTGTCTGGGTTGTTCTGCTCCACCTTGCCGTCCCGGTCCGCGTCCACGTCCAGGGACACCTCTGCACGCGAGACACACAAAGTTGACCATTAACAAGACTTTTTTTCTGTCTTCCCCTGATTTCCTGACGGCCACTCCTGCCCTCTGCCCTCAGTCCTGTCCTCTTTCTTTCTTGGTCGCACGGCATTTCAAACTTTTGTTTGTAGCTCCTCCCAATTATAATTGAAGGTTTGGTTTTAAAGTTCCTGCTAAATGAACAGGCATGTATGCCACGACACAACAACAACGCCACAGAATCACTATAACCCAAACACGACAAGCCTTTACAACACTGGGGATCGGGGGAACATCTGATCCACGAAAAAGAACCGACATTCCAGCCTAATTACAATTTAAGATCCCACATTTACTCGGGAAGGAGGAGGATGACGTCAGCCCAGACTTTGATTGTTCTTGTCTTGTGGGATCTGAGCTCTGCGTTGTCTGAGCTGTGCTCTTGGCAGAACCGAGTGTGCTCTTACACACACACACACACACACACGCACACACACACACACACGCACACACACACACGCACACACACACGCACACAGACACACACACACACACACACACACACACACACACGCACACAGACACACACACGCACACACACACACGCACACACACACGCACACAGACACACACACACACACAGGTCCTCCAAGGAAGAGCCATAGGGGTCGGCAGCCTACCGATGGCAGTCAGGTGTAGCACAGCTTTCCCCAGGACCTCGTTGTCGTCTTCATAGTAGGTGACGGACAGCTTGAAACAGACAGCAGAAGAAGAAGAACACACGCATGATTATACAGTATACATATGTATATATATACTGTACATATGTATATATATATATCTACAGTACAGGGCTTGTCGAGCGCAATGCGTCACGGGCGGGTGGAGTTGCAGCCGTGTGCGGCGTTACCTCGAGTTAATCTGAGCCAGACAGCGGGTTAGGCTCCAGGTTAGGCTCACGGCGCTCGCCGCGGTAACTGAATGTAATGGAGACTTGTCTCAGCTTGGCATCTGTTCCCTGAATTCTGGTTAAGCCAGAAATCCAGCTTCTTGAAACAGGGCACAAGAGGATTTGGATATTGCACGAGGCCATATTGCGATTTCGTGAATAATAACCCAGAATTTAATAGTTCAGTCCTCCTTGCCTGCTGCAAACAGCTCTATTCTTCTTATCTTCAGGTACCACGGTGATATATCGCCGTCTCCTTCAACACATGCACTCTTTGTAAGTCGCTTGACTAAAAGCGTCTGCCAAATGCCCTCAATGGAAATGGAAATATCTCAGACACATAATGCCGGATTTAGTCAGCCTCGACCGACCGGCACACAAAGAGACGTTCAAACGTGCGGAGCCATCAAAGACGGCCGGCCATCCGCAAACTCAAAGGGCCTCTCTGTGGCCCCGCCGTCCCCCCACATCCTCCCACCGCTGAGCCAAACAGAGCGTCGTGAGAACCACCGGTCGTGCTATTGTGGTGCCGTTTTCAGCCTGTCACTGTTGTGTTGTGTGTTCCACGGTGTGTGGTTGTTAGTGTTCTGGTGTTGTTGTTGTTGTTGTTGTTGTTGTTGTTGTGCTGTGAGGTGTATTGTTGGTTGTGCAACTAACTAACTAACTAACTATCTCATCTTATCACATGTATGAATCTAGTATGAGCAACTTTCTCTTGCTGCAGGCTGGTCATAAGCAGCCTGTCATTTATTAGCATTATTATTGTCTCTCATCAGACACACCATCAATTACTGTGCATACAGCCCAAGCCCCAAGCCTCCTCCTCCAGGGTGCTGTGTGTGTGTGTGTGTGTGCGTGTGTGTGTGTGTGTGTGTGTGTGTGTGTGAGAGAGAGAGAAAGAGAAACAGAGAGAGAGAAGCATTTTGTTTTGTATGCAAATATGTACCAGTGTGTATATGTGTGTGTGTGTGTGTGCATGTGAAGCCTTTCGTGTGTTTTTGTGTGTGTGTGTGTGTGTGTGTGTGTGTCTATGTGCATGCGTGTCCATGCATGCACGCATGTGTTTCTATAAGCATGTCTGTCACTTCCAGCTCAGAGCATCCATCGCTGGAAGGCCCTGAGAGAGAGAGAGAGAGAGAGAGAGAGAGAGAGAGAGAGAGAGAGAGAGAGAGAGGAGAGAGAGAGAGAGAGAGAGATACAGAGACAGAGAGGAGAGAGAGAGAGAGAGAGAGAGAGAGAGACTGCCACACCACCAGTACCTTCCTGTCCCCCTCCACCAGACTGACTTCCTCCATGGAGATGAACAGCAGGGTGTTAGGACCCAGCGACATGCGGCCCGAGCCCTCGGCCGGGGCGGGGCTGATGCTGAAGTGGACCGTGGGGCTGCACTGGATCTGGAAGAGCTTGGACTTGGGAGGGGCACTCCTGGAGTGGACAACGCACACACACACACACACACACAGACACACACACACACACACACAACAACCAGTTGGTGACAACTCCCAACCGAAGGATTCTGGGTTCGATTCCCTGCCCCCACCCCCCTCAGGGTCCACAGTGTAACTTGATACCTGAACCCCATCACCTGCTCCTCCTCATTGACTTGACTTGAGTCTGAACTTAAGTTGTGTCTGGTGTCTGAACTTAAGTTGTGTCTGAACTCTCTGTTAAGTTGCTTTTGGATACATAAGAAGAGTGTCTGATCAGTGACTCAGTGGGAGTCAGATTATTTATTAATGAGAGTTCACCAGGAAGCACGTAGGGACTCACGGAAGATCCAACCAACTGACTCCCACGCCCTGACATTCCCTCCCCCCATAAAAAGATAAGAAACTAAACAGAAAGTAAACAGAAACTAATGGAAGGTACAACATGAAAAAAGAAAACTAAAGATCAGGACAAAGGAGTTATAGCCTACTGTACACATGTGAACGGATATTGAATATCCGCCTTCCTCATCACACAGGCTCAGGCTGAGGCAAATATCACCTGGACAGCACTTTGTATAAATACAACTTATACAAAGTGAACACAAAGAGAAACCAGTTCTTCCAGTGTAACCAAACACGGCTCATCAGAGAATGACCCCCGAGGAGAACAACGACTCCAAGAAGCTCCAACACACACACAAACAAACACAATCACTTAATTAAAGCACTAGAACTGTCGTCTCTGTTAGCTCTGCTAACAGCTACTGGCAGCTCTACATAGCTCTTGATAATAGAGCTGACAGGTGTTGCACATCTGACAGCATATAATAGAGCTATGAGAGGTAGATCAGTATGACGATGATCATTCAATTTAACTTGGACGCACTTACGGGTGACGAGGTTCTAAATCAATAAGCTACAACAACACAATACAACAATGAGTCAGTCAGTCCTGTTCAGGATTACAGAGTCAGCACTTGGCAGATGATTGGGGCAGGGATGGGTTTTTTCAAATCGGTCTTCGCTGCACAAAAGCTGCCCACTGCTGCTGCTGATGCTGCTGATGGTGCTGGTGGTGGTGGTGCTGATGGTGGTGCTGCTGGTGGTGGTGGTCATGGTGATGCTGAGTGGGCGCCTAGACAGGCAAGTGTTTTGTGCGCAGCAGGGATCAGCGAACAAGCCTTCATTTATTGAAGGCTTGTTCGCTTGTTCACCACCACCACCACCTATTCCTGTATAACAACGACGCCACACATACTCACCAATACTAATACAACAACACAAAGTTACATAAACGTCGATATGAGAGATGGGTACCAAGTTGGTGGATGGATGGATACCAGTTACATTAATAATAATAATAATAATAATAATAATAATATGTAATAATATGTAATAATAAATATTATGTTATATTAAGTATATCAATATTATGAATATATTATTGTATTTACTACTACTACTACTACTAATAATAATAATAATAATAATTTAAAAGGCTAGAATCATACTGACGTGGAAAGTCTACAGTGCTGTAGTAACCTGAGCATGTTATAATTGGTCCCCAGTCGGGTCCATCGGTTTCATTTACCTGCACAGGTCAAGGGTCAGGGTGGTGCCGACCACGTACACCACCTGGCGCGCCTGCTGCCCACAAGTCACTCGGATCGTCCGCTCACGGCTCATGGTGCTGACTGACGAGGCGACGGTGGAGAAGAAATGAGGAAAATGTCCCAAAAAAAACCCCTCAGACAGCCAGCCAGCCAGTCAGTCAGTCAGTCAGCCAGTCAGTCAGGCAACGGTGTGGACGGTCCGCAGTATAACAAAGGCTCAGGTGTGGTCACGTCATCCCCCTGGCCTGTGATTGGTCAGACGACTGTGGCTTAAAACCCGACCTTGACCACGCCCCCTGCCCATGACCACGCCCCCCCTACCCATCCCCTTCTCTTTTATCTCCTTCTTCAATTCAATTGAAATTTCAATTTGTCAATTTAAAGAGCTTTATTGGCATGGGGGAAACGCACATTTACATTGCCAAAGCGAGTAAGCGTGTAAATATGAGTATCTAAAATATACTAATAATATAAAGGACTAAATATATACAGGTAAATAAGTCAACTTTAAAAAAAACTGGGTTACAAAAAATACTAAGAAAAAATGTATAAATAAAATACAAAAATACAAAATAAGATAAAATAAAATTATATATATATAAAAAATGGGGTTGAGTGGCATTATGAGACCAGTGTTGCCCAAATGGGGCTACGCGGACCCCTAGCGGCCCGGTGAAGGACTGCAGGGGTGTGTTTGTTTTTAAATTGCCTATGAACAATTATACAATAATTCCACCTTAAGAGAATGAATTAATCTGAATAGTAACACAGTAACAAGTTCGGTCAATATTTCCAATAAGAGCATCACACTTGAATCTTAAAGAGGGACAAAAATGTCTTAAAAGGGATAAATTAGTAAAAAATAGTTTGAGAGCCTGCAATAGACAATAGAGTAAATCTATCAAAATACAATAGAAATAGAAAGCATAGAATAGAAGGCATAGAAAGTGGACAATAATTACAGTAATATTATTATTATTTACATTTACATTTCAGACATTTGGCAGAGGTTTTTTTTTATCCAAAGCGACTTACAATAACTACATATACATACATATAAGTACATAATTACAGTATTATTATGAGTAAATATATAGGCCTAAATGTGTGTGTGTGTGTGTGTGTGTGCCTGTGTGTGTGCCTGTGTGTGTGGTGTGTGTGTGTGTGTGCAGGTGTGCGTGTGTGTGTGTGTGCAGGTGTGCGTGTGTGTGTGTGCATGTGGTGGTCGGACCTTTCCATCTCAGCTTACCTGTTCAGGTCGGCCTTCAGGACGGTCCCGATGACGTGGACGGCGCTGTGGCGGCGGCTGACGTCCAGGCGGACCGTGCGGTGGTACGAGGTGTCCTCCTTCACGCAGGGGCACCGCAGAGCCACTTGCTCCTGGACACTCATGTTGATGCTGGTGGTGGTGATGGTGGTGGTGATGAAGATGGTGATGA
>PIJE02008611.1:0-10060 GCA_002895965.2 Coryphaenoides rupestris
TGCGTGTGTGTTTGGCGGTCACCACTTCCTGCATGCTGTGTGTTTGTGACCATAAGTGTGGATTAATAAAGTGATCTCTTATCTTATATTCAGTCAGCAAAAACAATTTGGCAATAATTGAACTGTAATAAAAGGGTCATAATAATAATAATAATAATAATGGTAATGATCATGTGCAATACTTCCTCGTATTGCACATGATAAAGAATATTAAGAATATTGCACATAATGATGAAGTGACCCAAGAAAGACGTGACATAATAATAATAATAATAATAATAAATGTATGATCCATTATTGTCTTTGAATTCAAATCTGAAATTCACCAACCCGAGCAGAGTGACTTACTTGGACATGATCCCTGCTCCTCCGGTCCCGGTAGGACGGGACTCCTCGGCGCCGAACAGGACTCCCGCCTTGCTGTCCATGTCTACAAGGCAGTTCTCACCCCTGGGTGCTCCGCTCGTCATCTACTCACCGAGGAGTGCTGTGGAGGTATGCGTGGCAACATGCAATTATAGCTCCTGGTTGGTTTGTATCCGTACAGAGACAGACAGGTCATGGAAAATCTGAGTCAACAAAGGGGCTTGGTTGGTTCACTGGTAAACTCGCGTACAGGACGTTGTTCAGTGACATGACCCCGGGATGTCTGTGCTTTGTATTATGGTCAACAAAACATCGTTAAAATGTACGCAAAAATAAATGTAGAATAGATCTAACGATGATTACGATCCCCCTCCTTCGCGTTATTATTACACACACCGCACAATATTTATTTTCTTCACAAATCGATTGATTCACATAGAAGCACAACAGCTAATGGATTCCGATGTATGTAAAATGCCAATTATACTCACAAAATAGTTGTAAACCTTGTGCAAGTGTAGCTTTGTTGCTGCAGCTTGACGGATGTGATGTGTAGCTGTGTGTTACACTTCCTGTGTACATGCTGACGGTGAAATGTCGCCTCCTGTTGACCGCGATGGCAAGCTATTGTATAAACTGAATCGAGGTCAGTTTCACCGTCTCCTCTCCGTGTTTATCATACAGTATCACCGTCCAAGAACTGACCGCAGATCAGTTCGAGTGAAACGAGCGCTCTGATTCGTCGGTTGTTTGTTACGCTGCTGTACATAAAGATAAGAATAGAGCAGGTTTCGAGCATTCAGAATTGTAAGGTTAATAGAATGAGTTTCATAATTGCTACGTTGCATGCATAATAGCTGGCAGTGATTCTCGAGACTTCGGTGAAAACATGTCCCTCTAAGAAAAGTGCTGATTTTGTTGAAAATGAATAACATTTTGTCATTTAAAATAATCAGTGTTGATCTGAGGGGTTTTTGCACAAATGTAAAAACGTTTCATGTTTGTTTTTAATTTTAGAGATGATTATATGATAGCCCATTATTCACAAATGCAGTTGTCCTCAGACGAGATTGTAATTTCAATTTGACAAAAAATGTGAAAAAATTATTTTAAATGTATAATATATATATATATGCCAAATGAAAGAGTAGAGTCCAAAACCTCTTTAAAACTAAAAGCAGTGAATTTTCAACAATATTTCCTATTTTGTGTTTGCTCAAAATGTTTTTGTGAACACGTCAGATATTTTTAGAAAAGCAAAAAAATCAGGCAACCACACGGTCAACTTTACTCCTGAGGACCCCCTTTCCATCCTCCACATCTGCTAAATGCAATAAGGTCCAACAAGCTCCTGGAAGTTAGATATTTTTTAAATATTTTTTTTACATCGTTATTGAAGTTGTTACTGTCACAACCATGACGTGTCAACACTGTCTCTATTGTATAAAAATAATGATCACATTAATGTATGCATTTTAAGTAGAGGCCAGAGGCAGCGAGCAACAGAGGGAAAACAAGACGGCTCCTGTATACAACTCATGCATGTCATGTAAAAAAGTGTTTTCTGTTTTCTGTAACAGTGGTGAAGCATAGTTTGACGGTGTTGACAAATACATCCAAATCATCCTCAATGGAGGATTGAATATTATTTATGATCACAATAAATAGTAATATGGCTTGTAATGTTCATATAACCTCTTATTTGTAATATAAATAATACCCTTTATTTCTTCCACACACATGCCTATGTATCCCAAATGATCCAAACCATAAATTAATTTAGGTGCACCATTTCAAAATCATTTAATAAAATTTCACCAAATTAAACCCAATTAAATTAATAGTAATTTTGCACAATTTCATAGTAATTCCATTTAATTCTGACTTTCCTTTTATGTATTTTAGAAAGTCATGGCTAGGCAGCAGCTATCAGTGGAGGAGCGACGAAGAAGGAATATCAAAAAAAGCGGAGAGAAAAAATATATAGTGAGCCTGAGTTGAAGGAGGAATACCTGAGAAAGGAAAAAAAGCAACAATATAGATAGATAAAGGAGGAAAACCTGAGAAAGGAAAAGCAAAGATGGAAGAAGAGAAAAGAGGATGGGAATATAAAAACTATCAGTGATTTGAATGAAAGGGATAAGAGGAGTAAGAGAAAGACGTGGAAACATAGACAGCAAGAGTCCAGAGAGCGTAAGAGAAAGGGTGCAGAGCGACTTTTGGCAACGCTGGTGGAGGAGGTGAAGCAGGAACCCCAGAGCGGTCCTGATGGGACTACAACAGATATATCTGCTGGTGTCATTAATTGTGGAGATTGGCTTGCAGTCATTTATGACCAAAATTGGTGGTTAGCAAAGGCTGTCACTGTGGATACTCATCATCAAGATGTCCAAGTGGAGTTTTTCCACCCTCATGGGCCCAACACGCACTTCCATCCAAAACCATGTGGAAAGGATATGTGCTTCGTACCAGTTGGAGATATTGTGGTCAAACTGATGGAGCCATCAACGCGGCATCGTGCAAGCAGGACGAGGGAGATCTACCACCTGTCATGGATTTAATTGAGGGGAAGCATATTAAGCATCTACATCCTACTATAATGCTGACCATTGAAGATTTTCAAGCCCAGAAATGAATGGATCTTTTTTGCTGTTCACCGTTATTGTTAATATAAGGATAAAATGTGCATGACAAATTGTTATTTGTTGTACCAAATTGTTAAATTAAGTTGTTAAGCAAGGAGGCATTGACTTGAGTGGGGAAAATGTTTGAATTGTTTGTTGTAATTAGGCCACTACCAGATCTGTGTCACCACTGTCAATCTGTGTCACCACCGCCAGGTCTCGGTGACCACCGTCAGATGGTTCTTTGTTTTAAATGAACATGCTTACTTACAATCTGTCCCTCCAATGCAGTTGATTTATTAAAGTAATGTTTAAAATAAAAAATGTGTTTTTATGTCATTTTTATTTGGTATATTTAATGCTAAAAGTTGCATGATGTAAGAGTTGTTACGGCTTGCCCTCGTCCTCCGCCCTCCCACGTCCGCTCCTCCTCTCCACTACGCCGCCCGTTGCCGTCCTTGGCGCCGCTTTATTTTGTTGGGGGGGGGGGGGGAGTTACGGTTACTGTCTCTGGCATCCGCTTGTGCTGGGGACAGGTTTTGTTGGCACCGCATTGTGGTTGGTGTCCTTTGGCGTGTGTGCGGCGGTGGTCTGGTTTGGACGGTCTGTTGGGGTTTGGAGCGCGGCCTGTTCGTTCCCCTGTTAGGCTTAGCGGCGTTTCTCCTTTGGGATTCGTTATGGGGGGGGTGTAGTGTTGTGGCAAACGTGGTTAGAGCTTTTGTCTCGGGGGCACATCTACACACACACAACTACGATAGGTTAAGTTCATGAGGAGGAGGCATCTGGATTATCTCTTGGCGAGAGCACCGATTTTCCGACTAGGTTCTCATCCACCCTGCATTCTCAGTCTGGTGCCTCTAGTGCTTGAACTAAATACACTAAAAAATTTAAAACTTGGTAGCTGAAGCGGGCAATCTACACCACATATGGAGTCACATGAAGACTAGGGAGGAGTGTTAGCTAGTGACTGGTTAGGTAGATAGTGGGGAAGCTCTGCTCCAATGGGCTGTCTGTGCCGTGTCCACTGTGCGCGCTGCTGCGCTGCTTGGTTTTATATTTGGGTCCTTTTGGTTGTTATTTTGGTTAATATTTCTTGGTTGGTATTTTGAGTTTTTGTTTTGGTTATCTGTTATGGCGAGCGTGGAGGATTTTGTGTAGGCTCCTTCTGAGGAGTTGTTGCAGCGTTACACCAAGGATCAATTATTGCACATACACCACAGACACTCTCTCACACACACACACACACACACACACACACAAACACACACACACACACACACACACACACACACACACACACACACACACACACACACACACACACAGACACATACACACACACACACACACACACACAACACACTCTAATTAATTGACAAGGTTCATTCTTTGCCAGTTAATTATATGTGACCGTCACAAGTTTACCTACGTTTTGATGTGTAAATTACGTATGTGGAGTTAATATTGTGGGCGGGATGGCAGTTTTAAAAATATAAATATAAACACACAGAGACACACACACACGTGTGTTTTGGGGGTGTGCTATGCGTCACCGCCATAGCCACGCCCCTTCTGTAACAAGCGGGACAAAAACTGCTTAGTCATTGTCATGTAATTTAATGAGCTAATAAGGTGGGGACTCCTGTCATTTCGAGGCTCATAAATCAAAAAGTATAAGTCCCTTTGTTTCCATAGTTACATATATGTGACCGTCACGAGTGTACCTACATTTTGATGTATAGATTACGTATGTGGAGTTAATATTGTGGTCACATATATGCAACTATGGAAACAAACGGACCTATACTTTTTGATTTATGAGCCTCGAAGTGACAGGAGTCCCCACCTAATTAGCTCATTAAATTACATGACAACAATGACTAAGCAGTTTTTGTCCCCGCTTGTTATGTGTGGACCCCTTCACACATACACAGAAGGGGCGTGGCTATGGCGGTTGTGGCTACACCCCCAAACACACGTGTGTGTGTGTCTCTGTGTGTTTATATTTATATTTTTAAAACTGCCATCCCGCCCACAATATTAACTCCACATACGTAATTTACACATCAAAACGTAGGTAAACTTGTGACGGTCACATATATGTAACTATGGAAACAAACAGACTTATACTTTTTAAACACACACGTGTGTCTGTGTGGCGAGAGGGCGTGGCTATGGCGGAGCCCTTCACAGACACCCTTCACACTAAACACACACGTGTGTGTCTGTGTGGCGAGGGGGCGTGGCTATGGCGTCCCCGCCATAACCACGCCCCTTCTGTGTGTGTGTGTTTGGATGTGTGTGTGTGTGTGAGAAGGGGTGTGGCCGTAATTTCATATAACACACAATCTATTTTTTTGTCTGTATACTGTGTGTGTGTGTGTGTGTGTGTGTGAGTATAGGCCTATGTATTTTATGTTGTGTTTATGCTGTGTGTGTGCTTTGTGTATGTAGGCCTAATTGGTGATTTAAGATCAAGACCTAGTAATGACCTTGCTAATACAAAAGTACAGTTTTATTTTTAGGTATTGTTAGTGTGCTAATGAAACATTACTTCAAAGTACATACGTGTATCTCTCTACTCCTCTCCTACACATGTGTGTGTGTGTGTGTGTGTGTGTGTGTGTGTGTGTGTGTGTGTGTTATCGCTTGCTTATATGGCAGCAGGCACCCTCAAAATTTCCCTGGAATTTTTCTAGTTTATTCTATGCTTTGCCATTCTTACACTGATTGTCCTGTCATTTTAGATCCTGCCACTCCCACCTGCCCCACAGTATCCTGAGCCCATCCCATCACCTGACTCTGCCCCGACCAGTTAATCACCTGACTCCTCCCATCATCTGAGTCTGCTCTACTCACCTGTTTCCCATTCCCTCATTAGACCAGTATATAAGACCTGCCTTATCCCCTTTGTCTTTGTCAGATTGTTTTGGAATGGAAATATTGAACCTCAAATGAAGTGTTGTTGTAGTTCATAAGTCATTCATATTTTAGCGTTTTTTGACGGCCAGCACGCTGTATATTTACGCTGGAGATAAGTATTCCACATATCGTGAGTTATTTGTGAAGTAAACTCCAATACGTACACTGAACTGCAAAAACACACACACACACATGCAAAACACACACAAAGACACACAATTGTCAATACCTTGTACTGAAGTCGGAGGAGTTGAGGTTATACTGACTGTATTCGGCATTGGAGTTGTAGATGTATCTTCTGCACATGAATGTAATATTAATATTAATGACTCTGAACACAATAAACAGGCTTATGTATTTGCATAAACCCAGCCCTCTGCACGACACACAGAGCAGCACAGAGCAGCCACCTTCCCTTGACCCTCCCTGGCACACATGATTTAATATCTAAGGTATAATGTTACATGTTACCATATTACCATGGCCATGAGGTACGGTGCGTCTGTGCTCTGTGTACCTTGCACTCTGTCTGTAGTCACAATAAACAGAAACAGAATCTAATCTCTGAACATTTCTGCACAGTTCATTCTTTCAGCCGTTGGTGGATGGGACGATAGGACCCTTGGGTGTCGAGATAGCACCAAGAGACCCAAGACCCAAGCAGGGTGGGGGGTGTAACATACAATAAGTATGGCCAAGCCTGTATGGCTAAGTCTGCGGGGGCAGAGAAGTGGAACAATCCACAGTCCAAAGTCCGGGCTTACCTTTGCACGTCGGAGCCGCTGAATCGTACTCGCCCTTCTTGCACGTCCTTTGGGGGTGGCCAACGAGGGTGAAGCCGGGGTCACAGTTGTAGTGAACAATGTCACCGTATGCTGGCCGTTGTGCCATCACCCAGGTGTGATTGCCGTCAATGACCTTATCGGGCATACTGCAACGTATACCTGAGGAGAAAATGTGTTACGAATGAAACGAAAAAAACGTATGAATCAAACAAATAATGATTTTAGACATTTGCGTTGTTCAAAGCCTTATGTAGGATGTAGGCCGTCCTACTGCTGCTATACTGTCATTGATGCACTGACAGTACATACATACATGTACCATTGAGAAAACTCTTCTATCCACAGTGACTTACAGTGAATTCAGATACACGTCGCCTGTTAGAAGCAGGTAGGGTAGGGCGTGTTGTTTAGGACGTTAACAGGTAGGCTGTGGACATTGGGCATCGAACCCAGAAACTTTCGGCTGGGAGTCAAAACTAGCTAGCCCATAACCTATCCTTCCCTCAGTAATGGCGAAATCAGTTGGACCTTCTAGTTTCTTCTAGTCCCGTTATGTTTAGTCCATCCTATGAAATCATCATAGGATGATGATTTCAAAATTGTCATAACATTCATACTTTTGACACAATTACAGTTCAAACTTAATAGATTTTTCAACTCCTCAGACACTTTAACATGGGTGTGTATTGCGCCGGTCAGAGCGGGTGACGTCACATTAGAGTGTAGAGCAGACAAACAAAAAAATAAAAAAAATCTATTTTTAAAACTGTCATCCCGCCCACAATATTAACTCCACATACATAATTTACACATCAAAACGTAGGTACACTTGTGGTGGTCACATATATGCAACTATGGAAACAAACGGACCTATACTTTTTGATTTATGAGCCTCGAAGTGACAGGAGTCCCCACCTAATTAGCTCATTAAATTACATGACAACAATGACTAAGCAGTTTTTGTCCCCGCTTGTTATGTGTGGACCCCTTCACACATACACAGAAGGGGCGTGGCTATGGCGGTTGTGGCTACGCCCCCAAACACACGTGTGTGTGTGTCTCTGTGTGTTTATATTTATATTTTTAAAACTGCCATCCCGCCCACAATATTAACTCCACATACGTAATTTACACATCAAAACGTAAGTAAACTTGTGATGGTCACATATATGTAACTATGGAAACAAACAGACTTATACTTTTTAAACACACACGTGTGTCTGTGTGGCGAGAGGGCGTGGCTATGGCGGAGCCCTTCACAGACACCCTTCACACTAAACACACACGTGTGTGTCTGTGTGGCGAGGGGGCGTGGCTATGGCGTCCCCGCCATAACCACGCCCCTTCTGTGTGTGTGTGTTTGGATGTGTGTGTGTGTGTGAGAAGGGGTGTGGCCGTAATTTCATATAACACACAATCTATTTTTTTGTCTGTATACTGTGTGTGTGTGTGTGTGTGTGTGTGTGTGAGTATAGGCCTATGTATTTTATGTTGTGTTTATGCTGTGTGTGTGCTTTGTGTATGTAGGCCTAATTGCTGATTTAAGATCAAGACCTAGTAATGACCTTGCTAATACAAAAGTACAGTTTTATTTTTAGGTATTGTTAGTGTGCTAATGAAACATTACTTCAAAGTACATACGTGTATCTCTCTACTCCTCTCCTACACATGTGTGTGTGTGTGTGTGTGTGTGTGTGTGTGTGTGTTATCGCTTGCTTATATGGCAGCAGGCACCCTCAAAATTTCCCTGGAATTTTTCTAGTTTATTCTATGCTTTGCCATTCTTACACTGATTGTCCTGTCATTTTAGATCCTGCCACTCCCACCTGCCCCACAGTATCCTGAGCCCATCCCATCACCTGACTCTGCCCCGCCCAGTTAATCACCTGACTCCTCCCATCATCTGAGTCTGCTCTACTCACCTGTTTCCCATTCCCTCATTAGACCAGTATATAAGACCTGCCTTATCCCCTTTGTCTTTGTCAGATTGTTTTGGAATGGAAATATTGAACCTCAAATGAAGTGTTGTTGTAGTTCATAAGTCATTCATATTTTAGCGTTTTTTGACGGCCAGCACGCTGTATATTTACGCTGGAGATAAGTATTCCACATATCGTGAGTTATTTGTGAAGTAAACTCCAATACGTACACTGAACTGCAAAAACACACACACACACATGCAAAACACACACAAAGACACACAATTGTCAATACCTTGTACTGAAGTCGGAGGAGTTGAGGTTATACTGACTGTATTCGGCATTGGAGTTGTAGATGTATCTTCTGCACATGAATGTAATATTAATATTAATGACTCTGAACACAATAAACAGGCTTATGTATTTGCATAAACCCAGCCCTCTGCACGACACACAGAGCAGCACAGAGCAGCCACCTTCCCTTGACCCTCCCTGGCACACATGATTTAATATCTAAGGTATAATGTTACATGTTACCATATTACCATGGCCATGAGGTACGGTGCGTCTGTGCTCTGTGTACCTTGCACTCTGTCTGTAGTCACAATAAACAGAAACAGAATCTAATCTCTGAACATTTCTGCACAGTTCATTCTTTCAGCCGTTGGTGGATGGGACGATAGGACCCTTGGGTGTCGAGATAGCACCAAGAGACCCAAGACCCAAGCAGGGTGGGGGGTGTAACATACAATAAGTATGGCCAAGCCTGTATGGCTAAGTCTGCGGGGGCAGAGAAGTGGAACAATCCACAGTCCAAAGTCCGGGCTTACCTTTGCACGTCGGAGCCGCTGAATCGTACTCGCCCTTCTTGCACGTCCTTTGGGGGTGGCCAACGAGGGTGAAGCCGGGGTCACAGTTGTAGTGAACAATGTCACCGTATGCTGGCCGTTGTGCCATCACCCAGGTGTGATTGCCGTCAATGACCTTATCGGGCATACTGCAACGTATACCTGAGGAGAAAATGTGTTACGAATGAAACGAAAAAAACGTATGAATCAAACAAATAATGATTTTAGACATTTGCGTTGTTCAAAGCCTTATGTAGGATGTAGGCCGTCCTACTGCTGCTATACTGTCATTGATGCACTGACAGTACATACATACATGTACCATTGAGAAAACTCTTCTATCCACAGTGACTTACAGTGAATTCAGATACACGTCGCCTGTTAGAAGCAGGTAGGGTAGGGCGTGTTGTTTAGGACGTTAACAGGTAGGCTGTGGACATTGGGCATCGAACCCAGAAACTTTCGGCTGGGAGTCAAAACTAGCTAGCCCATAACCTATCCTTCCCTCAGTAATGGCGAAATCAGTTGGACCTTCTAGTTTCTTCTAGTCCCGTTATGTTTAGTCCATCCTATGAAATCATCATAGATCTCTCTTT
>PIJE02008613.1:2500-5000 GCA_002895965.2 Coryphaenoides rupestris
TATTTGTTTTAGGCTTAGACTTACTGTCATTTTTTTTTTCTTTTCTTCTATTGTTTATTTCTCTTGTAGGGAATGGAGGTTCAAAACGTGTAGAGGTGGATTTTACAAATAAAATATGCCAAATGGGTGAACCCATTGCTTCAAACAAATGCCATGTCTAGTCTGTGTGACTCATTTACTTATTTTTGATTGTCAAATCATGAAAAGCGATGTTTGTGTGCCAAAGAAAGCAATATTGTCCATTGAGATGAGATGGTCTTATTTTGTCCTTCTCCATGAAACATTTTCATCCCATCATGAGCGGCTGGTAGTTCTACAAGAACTGCTTCACTACGAGGGAACCTTCCTGGAGAAATACACGGCCCATCTCAGTTCCAGGGAAGGCCGGTCGGACAGAGAAGCAGAAAGGGGGCAGAGAGCTGAGCTGGAGCAAGCAGCCCAGGTGACACCTGGGCTGCTTGCTCCAGCTCAGCTCCCTGGTCACCTTAGCATGATTTAATTGATGACAAAACCAAACATCTGTGTCTCGGTTGTCTAGAACGGACAAGACTTCCAGGTACTTCCAGCCACATGCTGAAAATAGCAAGGCGCAGACTGTCCCTGAGGTCTGTGGAGATCCGGGTACAGAAACAAACCCTCCCCGCCGCCGCTGCCCGGAACACCTCCTCCTCCTCTGCAGGAGACAGTGGCTGGAGGAGCAACTCCTGGCCAAAGGAGAGTAGGAGGTGGTCACGCTGAAAGAAGCCGTCCAGACACTTTGCTCCAGCCTGCAGGCTGCAGAGAAGGTGACCCTGAATAAAGAGAGATTAGGCAGGAGGCAGAAGTGTTCAGAAAGGAGCATCACGAGCACTGGATGCATAGGAAATCCTTCAGAGAGGAGAAAGAACGGATCTCCAAAGAGAGGGAGGACTTCCGGCTGGAGGTGTTGGAGATGGCCACGCTACTACTTGGTGGAGAAGAGAGGGATTCAGGAAAAGATGTCCATTCGCCTTCCTCCTTTCGCCTTTCTTCTCTGACTTTATTCCAATAAAATAAGCATCCATTGTCATGTTCTCTGTGCTTCCTTTAACATTTTTAAAAAAGTTACATTTTACAGTAATTCATGTTAAACCTCACAGTAGCTCTATTTATTACATGGCCGTTACTATAGCAATTTTACTTCGGATAAAAAACTTATATAATCACTTTGTCCTTATAGTATGCTTTATAAAACATATCTGATTTACTTCCGAGTTTATCCAGGTGCAAT
This sequence comes from Coryphaenoides rupestris, assembly GCA_002895965.2. Classification (NCBI taxonomy): domain Eukaryota; kingdom Metazoa; phylum Chordata; class Actinopteri; order Gadiformes; family Macrouridae; genus Coryphaenoides; species Coryphaenoides rupestris. The sequence goes on from PIJE02008613.1 coordinate 3,750, forward strand.
CTGAAGTTCTGAGGAAACATTAGAGAATGATACGGTCTGAACCACAACACATCTACATCCAAAAAGAAATGAATGTACGTATATGACAGGATTTTTACGTTGCGATTCCAAGTTCACCTGCTTGTTACGCTGCTTGCTGTCTGCTTGTTAAACAGGTGTGTGTGTGTGTGTGTGTGTGTGTGTCCTCCCCAGATCCAGGACCTGGCGATCCGCTGCGTGCAGAAGAACATCCAGAAGAGCCGGGGGGTGAAGGACTGGCCCTGGTGGAAGCTGTTCACCACCGTGCAGCCGCTCATCAAAGCCAGCTCACCGAGGAAGAACATGAAGGTGCAATAGACGTGAGTGGAACCACTACCGTCCCTTGGACCCAACTCTTCTCATCGCAACTCTCCACCTCACCTCCCTCACCCTCTCACACTGCACCTCACCTCCCTCACCACGCTTCACTTCCATGACCTCTCCTCACTCACATTCCCCCAACCCGCCAGGTAGCGTTTGGCTCTCCCTGACTCCTCCCCTCCTCCTCCTCTCTCCTCCTCTCCTCCTACCTGTCTCTCCCTCCTCCTCCTCCTCTCCCTCCTCCTCTCCCCTCCCCCTCCTACCTGTCTCCTCCCTCCTCCTCCTCTCTCCCTCCTCCTCCTCCTCTCTCCCAGATACCTGTCTCTCCCTCCTCCTCCTCCTCCTCTCTCCCTCTCCTCCTCCTCTCTCCTCTCCTCCTCTCTCCCTCCTCTCCTCTCCTCTCTCTCCCTCTCTCTCCTCTCTCCTCCCTCTCCTCCCTCCCTCCTCCTCTCACCTCCTCGCCACCTCTCCTGCTCTCCTCTCCTCCCCTCACCTCCTCCTCTCTCACCTCCTCTCGGCTCCCAGCTTGACTGCTCTTAGTCCACTCTGCTGGAGGAGCTGCTAAACACGCCGATGCTGTCCATCACTTTTCTCTCCTCTCAGTCTCTCCCTTTCCCTCTCTCTCTCTCTCCCTCTCTCACTGTCTCTCTCTTTCTTTCTCTCTTTCTTTTTTTCTCTCTCAGTCTCTCCCTTTCCCTCTCTCTCTCTCTCCCTCTCTCACTGTCTCTCTCTTTCTTTCTCTATTTCTTTATTTCAATTTAAAGAGCTTTATTGGCATGGGAAACGTACATTTACATTGCCAAAGCGAGTGGTAAATAAAAAGTATACTTATAAAGAACAAAATATATACAGTAAAAGTAAAAAATTATATATAAAAAATACAAAATATAAAAATACAAAAATAAGATACAA
>PIJE02008614.1:0-10054 GCA_002895965.2 Coryphaenoides rupestris
ACAGAAGAAGTACACAACCAAAACACAGAGCTGGTCAAACTCGGGCCCAACTGTCTAATGATGATTGCGATGGCCTGGCTGCACATTGCCCAGACTGATGATTGACCGAGAAATGATTGACAGGCGAGGAGGCCAATCGTGACTGTTCAGAAGAGAAGTGAAACGCCAGGTGGACTGGAATGTTGGGGAAATTCACCAACCATAAGCATTTAGGGAACTGTCTAATGATGATTGCGATGGCCTGGCTGCACATTGCCCAGACTGATGATTGACCGAGAAATGATTGACAGGCGAGGAGGCCAATCGTGACTGTTCAGCCCCAAAAATAGGATTTCATCATTCTCCTCTCTTCCCCCGGCCTTTCTGTCCAAGACAGACCAGGGTGTCATGGAGTGGACAAGCAGTGCAGTCACAGGAGTGCCTGCGAAACTGCAAACTGCTTGTACACCACATCACGACATATACAGATTAATAATACAAAATCTCCCCGGAACCAAGCCACAGGTAGTTGTCCAAGGTACCGTGGACCCCTCTGAGACTCCATTACTTTGGCCACATGGGATCCACCACGTTTAATAAAACGGAACGCTGCACGCCCGTCAAAGTCGCTCAGCATCCCTCCCGACCCCGTGGCGCCCCGCAGCCAAACGCTCCTCTCATCGACCACGCTCATCCTATTTCATTTTTCATATATTTCTTATCAAGAAGATCGATTCAACGCGCTCCAGACATGGTTCGACCCGATGCTGTTAAACAACAACAACAAGCGCAGAGCTCAGAGATCTGCTTCCTGACCGGGGGGGGGGGGGGGCAAGACGTCGGTTAAACAACACAAACAAACACTCCGACACGGTCAGAAGGGTTTAGCCAGCGAATCCCCGACACTGAGCTCAGGGAACCGGTACAAACCCCCCCGCCGCCCCCCACCACCAACACCACCTCCCCGAAAACAAACGCACACAAAGCCAAGCGTTAACAAACTTCCAACAAGTACTTCCCTGTGACAACCGACAGACAAACAAACGAAGCCCGAGCAGTTTAATAATACCATGATTGCGTGCGGATTGAACTAATGGATGTTTTGGCGCATAATGAGGCGCTGCATGCGCGGTAATTACAGGGAAGCTAAACATTCATTTGGCGCGACAGACTCTTATCACTCATATGAGACAAGGTCCTGGGGGCTGCGATTGCATGGCGACGAATGTATTGCCGTGGCAACGGCAGCCACAAGTTCCTGTTTTCATCCGCTCGTATGCACAGATATCGTGCATACTGGGGAATCGCATTACATTAGTAGAGCTGGTGCTATTGGACGGAGAGAGAGAGAGAGAGAGAGAGAGACAGAGACATACACACATGCACACACACTCACAGTAACCTAACCCTGTGAATCTAGTAGTAGGGAGAGAGATATATATACTGGGGGGGGGGGGGGGGGGGGGTTGGAGAGAGGGAGATAAAGAGAGAGAGCGATAAGAAGAGAGAGAGATGGCGAGATACGGTGGTGGTGGGGTCCGGTGGTGGTGGTGGTGGGGTCCGGTGGTGGTGGGGTCCGGTGGTGGTGGTGGTGGGTAGGGTGTGGGTAAGGGTAGCGTTGGATAACAGCGGCACAAAAGGCCTGCTATGTGCACGGCTTAGCCGAGTCCTAACGGGGTTGTAGCTGTAATTTCCCAGATCAAAGTTCACGATAGGGCTGTGTAACATGAAGACGCTGTGAGACGCCATTGATGAACGCCGGACAATGGGCTCATTTAGGACTCCCTCCCCCTCCACCACCGGCCCTCCACCACCACCGGTCGCCCGCCGTCTCCAAAGGGGGCGGAGCACAGCCGGACGTATATCCCCACGTGACGACGGACCAGCCAATCGGGAGGAGGCGGCGGCTCCGTGCAGTCGTGCTCCAGTGTGCCGCCCCCCTGGCTTAATAAATCCATCATTATTCCCTCTGTAGGCACATAACAGGAAATTCCAAATACCTAGCTTGTGTCAGGTCGGGGCAAGGTGCCACTCAAAGCAGCACGTAAGTAGAAGTTGACTGGTATCCAAACAAAACACAGAGGACCTGAGGAAGCGATACACACGCATACGCAAACAGAGAGGGACTGAACAACCACAAACAGCGCCATCAGTCAGAGACAAAACAGGTGAACTTAATCAGTAATTAACACAGGTGGACGAGATTGCACAAACAAGGACACACACAGGGGGGGGGGCACTTCAGAAGGGTGAGGGCTCTAACAGACAGACAGACAAACAGACAAAATGGACACCGACAAGAATAGAGTACAACATGAACATGAAAGTGGGTTTGAAACAATAGTTAGAAAATGTGACACAAGTCAATACACAAACCTGCACCTTTCCCTCCCTAAGCCGGTCACGTATAAATAGTCATGGGCTGCGCAAACACAGACAAGGCTTGTTTGCTACAGTAATTGCTTTTGGACGGCAAAAGGCACAAAGATATTAAATGTAGAAAATAAAGTGACTGAAAAGTCTAAATAAACAAACAAAACCAAAGACTGATCAAAGAAAGTGAAATGCAGAAATGCACTCACTCACTCACAAGCACACGTGCACGCACACACACACGCACGCACGCACACGCACACACACGCACACACACACACACACACGCACGCACACACACACACACACACACGCGCACGCACATGCGCACGCACGCACGCACGCACACACGCACACGCACACACACACACACACACACACATGCCAAGAGCAGTTTAGGTGAGACCAGGCCTCGGGGTTTTGTATTTAGTTATTCAGGAAACAGTCCACCAAGCGAGGTCACACACCTAGCGTCTCAAGAAGACACACAACATGTTTACACACACACACGCTCTGTGTTTCCCTCACCGAGCGTTACATAAATGAATAAATATCAAAATAAATACCAAAACGTATAAAAAAAAAAAGATGAGGGCTCAGTGTGATTAGGTCAATTATTTGGGATGAACTCTGACAATTCATCATTTATTCCAGATCCATGGATGAAATAGCTGAATGGTTTATGCACATTGAACGCATGCCGTTCAATCTTAATGTGCGCCCTTGACCGATGGAACTTCCTTCAGGGATACCTTCCTGTCTGGCAACTCAATACTTCTGTTTTAGAATACACCTGCTGTTGGACTGCAACTGACATTGTATATGGCGGCAAGCCATAATTGGTGTTCTTTGATTGGTGTTCTTTGATTGTCAAAAGTCCATTCTTTCTTCTTATAAGAACGACTAATTGAAAAAGAATAAAGAAAACTAAAGCAAGAAGTTGGGAAGAACCACCAACCAGAAGAAGAGAAAGGACGACGGAGAGGAAGTCAAATGAAAAAAGATAAAATCAGCCAAGAAGAGAAAGCTAAGACGGCAGAAGAGAGAGAGACAAGATAAATGATATTGCGGTAGTGAGGCGTTAGCTAGGTGGGATATTAAGCGAGAGTAATGAAAGTGTAAAAGAACACCACAGAGTTGAGAAAGAGGAGAGGATTGGGGTCACACCACCAGCACAGAATCAACAGCGATAGATAGAGTCGGCATATGGCACACCAGAAAGAGAGAGCGAGCCGATTTCCCTCCATTTTCATTTTGGTATGCGCTACAGTGCGCCTCATTTACCCGGCAAGCAGCATGAATAACGATCCGGTCCAGGGTCTTCATTTAAATAGGCCTGCAGCGGGCCACAGGTGAGGGGAGCCGTAGAGACGCTCCTACCTCCTCCACAACCTTGCTTCCCCAAGCAGGTCACGGCGACCTGACATCCACACTGTTCCCTGGTCTGGAGTGTTGACACACTTTGTCCTTGTTTCCTGAGTTAGGAGTTTGCTGTTGTTAAGTGGTTATAGAGTTCATCGTTCACTGTTTAGTATTCAAGGAGTTTGTTGTTTGTCATCGTTTAGTGTTTAAGGAGTTTGATGCTTGTCATTCGCCATTTCAACCTACGTCGCCATTTAGTGTTTGTTAGTAGTTTTGTGTTTATGGAGTCTTGACGTTTCATCATAAGTCATTCAATGTCATAAGTCACTGTTTTGGAGTTTTTCGCGACCTTGTTCGTAGTTGTTTATGACTTTATGGAGTTTGTCATTCAACCTTCCACATAGTGTAGTAGCACACACTACTCCCAGAGGTTGTGGCTCTGGGAGTAGTACAGCAGATCTAATGCTATTTGGGCCCCCTCTCTCTCTCCCTTGCTATTGATGTGCTGTTTGCAGACTAATGCCATTTGAATGAACACTAATGTGATTGTGTGCATTAGATGGAAACAAATTAGGCACTATGGTAGACTGTCTGATACACCAGCAATGGAGCCAAGCCACAAAGATATGCTTGTGGTTTGATGTTACCACTTACCAGCCTACCACAAATTCCACATAATTCATATTAACATGGAATGTAAGATAACTGAGATAAATGAGCATGTAGATAAGTATTATTGACTTTTGGTCCTTCAAATCAGCTTTAAATGCCATCGCATAATGACGGTGCGTGTCAAGATAATGAAGCAGGTTCAAAGCAAGTTTACTTTGCCCTTTCTTGTACTTTAAAAGGAAACTTCAACAGGAAAGCGAGATTTGTGAATTTGTGATTTGCTTCAGTCATGGGACAGGGGTCACAAAGGGTTAATTAATTTGATCTATCCACTAGAGCCCGCTTCCACCCCATCCACAAACGAAACCTTCCACCCATTGATTGTGTCTGAACTCGATGGCTGGCCCGAGATACAGCGGCGGTGCGCAGGCCGGCAGACTGACTTTTAATAAGGCCACGGTGTATTGACCATGACACCACGGGTTTTACTTCCATGATGTGGGGGTGGAGGAGGAAGAACTGATTCAGAGAGGCTTTGTCACAGGGTGTTCCACTTGCACCTAAACATCCCCAAATGCCACACAATTGGATTAAAGTGACATAGAAAGTTAATAACAAAGAAACAATTTCCAAAAGAATGCATTCAGAAATAAGAACACATCTGTTAATTAAAAGACCCACGAGGAAGAGCTATAGAAATGGCAAGCACATAATTGTATTAAACCTCAGAAACCATGAATGTGTTTCCACTGAGTTTAATTGTGATCAATTGTATTTTGTATGTCATGGATACATTTCACTGGGTAATTTATAATACGCGTTTGCAACATTGTAGGAGTTTGCGGAGAGACTTATCAGCAACACTCTGTTATGAAATATGTGTTTTGGAAATGAACCATGTCTTCACATACCAGATGTACGGTTGATGCCAACAGTCTTGTTACAGCCGGTTGCAACAGTTGGCCAACACTGTCCATCCAACAGCCCTCCAGTGCTCTAACACTTGACCAGTCTGTCGTGGTTTCAACTATTTTGGTAAAAATCATTCTGCTCGCTGTCAAATATGTTCGCTGACTGGCTACTAGGCCTACACACTCTTCTGTTCCTCCGGGTTTAAAACAAATGGTAACTCTCTCTCTTAAATGTACCATTAAAACCCCACTGCAGAGAAGAATAAAAATACTTAACTCAGCATTTAATGGCTCTGAACCCTGGTCTGCTTCCTTTATCTTGTCACCTGACAAGATAGAAACAACACCAGACCCCTCGTTGACCCTATGCTGGACATACAATGGGCCTCATTCACCGAGCAGCCATCTTGGTTCTAAATGCTATGGTGGTGGATTCCACATTCAGGTCCACTGGCGTTTCATTTTCTTTCACTTCAAATTTATTTCGACCAATCATGTTGCTGAGGGCGGGGATCTGTAGATGTGCGTTTCATTGGAATGGTCTCTCCTGGAAACAACCTGATTGGTGGAACCACAAGAAACGTGATATGGCTGACCTCTGGACTGGGATTAATGACTAATACGATATCATCGTCTTCCCATTGTCGGTATTGTCCAATACCAGCAAACGCAAAACTCGGCAGAACTCGAAACAAAACTTTTCCTATAGCCGATGGGGAACAAGCTAAAACTTCCTGTCTAGGCACTAATGTCCTGAGACAAAATGTATTGTAAAGGTTTGAAATCAAACCTGTAGACTGGCCACTGTAGAAGTACATTCGTTGAAATAGTATTCTGAAAGCTCCATGTTGGCACTCGTGAGGAGGTTTATTGTCAGAAGAAATGTCCCCACAACAAAAACAGGAACATGGACCGCGTGACTCCGGCCCCCTTGTACTTTCTGGTTTCTGGCAGCAGGCGCTGTTCAGTTACTCGATTCAGTACTTGATATAACTATGATAGGCCTATGACATAGCCATGATATACCTATGATATCGGCTATGATATAATCTGTGATATAGAGCCCGACTCTGGATCCAGATTACAGGGTAGGAGACACTAAACCTGTTTCACTGTGTGCCTGTATAAGCTCCTTTAACACTAGAGTCCGCCTTTAACACCAGGGTACTTTCATCATTGCATGCTGGCGAGCCCCTTATCAAGTCTGCAGGGACCAGCACAGTGTCTAAGCTGGGGACTGTCGTCTGGAAAGCACTCTGCCCCCTGCCTGATGACTGGGTCTCAGTACAGGAGTCTGTACATGAGTGTTGTGCATGAAATATGTGGTGATTATGTGTCTGGGAGAAGATGGTACAATAAACAGAGGGATCTGCACAGTGATTACTGGAGAGGGAGTGGGGGGGGGAGTGGAGGGAGGAATGACATGGCTATTGGTCCGTGGGGTCCGTTGAAGTTAGAAGTTGGGGGTGCTGCTCATTTTCTGAGCATACGTGTGATGTGTGCATGAAGCATGTTGCTGATTAGGATCAGGAGCGATGAGGAAAGTGGTGGCAGGGCATTAACGGCTGCTGGCTACCTCGCAGCAATGATCGCGTTGAAATGGAGATGTATCAACACAAACCGGATGCTCTGTGGAACACAGGACATTCAGTGTTACACCACGCTCTGGGAGAATACGCTCCTCTGATTGCCCAGCAGGTGTGTGTTAAAACCGTGTGCTGCACAGCAGTAGTTTGACTCCAAGTTTAAATGAATCCGCTAGCCAACCTGTAACCAAAGCAACATTAAAGACCACAGCTGTCAGAGCCTACTTGTGATCAGCGGCTGCAAGCACAGCAGAGTTATCAACTTGATCGGGACCGGGAAGGAAAACACACCAATTGCTGATTCTAACATTTCATTCAATCTATTTAGAGAATACAACAACTTTAAATAATGGGATGCAGGGGAGGAAAAATGAGTTGTGGCAAAGGAGCCATTTCCCTTTCTTCCTGTCTTTCTTCCCCATCTTTTCTAGATCTCAGAGAGATCAATCCAGCCTGGTGTAATACATGTTTCAATCAATTTGTCGATTAATCACACAACTGTAAAAGATGAGTACTGTCGGTTAGGGGCTAGATGAGATTAACACCCCCCCCCCACACTCACACCTCTATTTGATCGCGCAGCTAAATGTCTTATTTATTGTCTCATGTCTTTCTTGTTTTCTTTCTCCTCTGAATCCTCGAAAAGTTCTTCCATGTTTGTGATGCTGCCTCATTGATGAACTTAGTTATGGCGCATTATCAGCGCACCGTATTGACAGAGGCTAATGGTGAATGAGGCAAGCCTGTTACGCAACACACCCCCCCTCCATCCCCCCCCTCCTCCCCTCCCGCCTGATTGCAGAGTGGACGGCGGAGACGTGAGAACAATGGTGCATCGTCCGGATGTGAGGTTGCTCGGCCCCTCGGTTCAAAAGACATAATTTGATTGGATGCCAAAAGAACAAAGGCAGGAACAGAACTTTCATTTATTAAAATGAAGGAGGGCAAAGGAGAGCAAAAACCAACATCTTCTTCATATTTTTCGTTTTTTTGTCTTCCCGCCCCTCCTTTGTCCCCTCTATGCCCTCCAGAGAGAGAGAGAGAGAGAGAGAGAGAGAGAGAGAGAGAGAAAGAGAGAGAGAGTGTGTGTGTGTGTGTGTGTGTGATTGGTAGGGAATGGGGAGTAGGGAGTAGAGTAGATAGAGAGATATGTGAGAGAGAAGGAAAGGTAGAGAGAACATGTATGTGTGTGTGTGTGTGTGTGTGTGTGTGTGTGTGTGTGTGTGTGTGTGTGTGTGTGTGTGTGTGTGTGTGTGTGTGTGTGTGTGTGTGTGTGTGTGTGTGTGCATACCGGAGCAATTTAGCAATTTAAGTGGGTATCTCCTATTCCTGTAACTCTTACTTTCTGTCTATTTATCTTGATCAGGGAGGACAGGGAGCAGGTCGCTCCAAGCCTCGCCCACAAGATGGGGAAAAACAATTAGGAAACACTGAGTTTTTCATTTTGAACACAGAAGCCCCGTCGTCATGATATTAAGCTGTAGCAGTATGATATAGCTGTACTGTATATTAGGGAAATATAACAGCTCTGCAGAATCCTCTGGCCTCTGCACCCCCGTTCTGTTTGCATTAACAAGTTAGCAAGTTAGCATCTTAAAAGGGAGGAGAGCCCCCCAAAAACCTGCTGATGAAGTTCAACAAAAAAAGTTTGGATAAGGAAAATATGCACTGGACATAAATTTTGTAGTTTTAGTTTTACGTTGGTTTTTTCGTACATTCTTCAGAGTTCTGAGAGTCTGGGTGTGAGTTGTGCGTTCGCAGCAGTGCCCTCTGTACCGCCGCACGTCCCCCTCAGCGACTTGCTAGCACCCGCCGCCGGCGCAGCAGCGCTCAACAGCTAGCCGCCTAGCTCAGCAACCCGCCGTACTGTGACAGCTCCAGCAACCGCGGCCGCGTTAAAAACCACACCATTCATCAACACCTCAGAGCGAGGGAGGTGGGGGGCGTAAAAAAAACTACAAAAATACATCAGCACTTTGAATCTATATCCACTCTGAAAGTGTTTGGCTCCTTTCCCACCCTTTGTGTGAAATAAGGACCCACAGAAGAAGAAGAAGAAGATGATGAAGAAGAAGAAGAAGAAAAGTTGTGAATGCATGTGAACTTTCATTCAATTCCAATTTATTTTGGCTTAATCAGCTCACATTCATGGGTGAGTGGGGGGGGGTGTCCGTATAGTCTTATTACATCCTTCTAATATACTTTTATTAATCATGTGTTTCTAGTAATGTGGTTGTTGTTGACCCATTTTTGGGGTCAGTTTGATTCAGTAGTAATGTGTTTCTGATTATGTTAAATTACTCTCCTCTTCCTCTGTGTTTCCCAAATAAGATGTATTTTATAATATTGACATATAGCTCAGTTTTATGGTCTTTTCGCATGCCTCTTTTTGAAATGTACAACATATATTAGTTTTGTTTTCCTCCGTGTCTGTATTTTATGACTGAATTGCATTGTATAACTTTATTAGTTTATTAGGATCCCCATTAAACAATTATTCACGTTATATACAGTACATTCAGACATCACAAGATCTACCATAAAATCATTAGACTAAAGATCCAGGTGACTCATTCAATGTTAATAGAATCAAACCAAAACAGTGGTTTTAGAGTTGTTTTAAAAAGCTTCAATTGAATGTAATTTAATTTAATGTGTATTTAATGTGCATTTAATGTGTATAACAGTGATGGAGTATGTGGAATTAATAGAGAAGGAAATGAAAGAAAGTGAAAAGAGTTAGAAATATCCGGCTGTTCATTAAGAGAGACGATGGATATGAAGTGAGGTTGTGTTCACATAACACATCGGGTTTACAAAGACGAAATGAAATGTTCTCTTTGAAGGCTCCCCGCGGAGAGAGGGGAAATGGTACAACTCTGACCTCACCTCAAACACATGAATGGTGAACAATTTATTTAGGTCAACACAAATTAGGTCACCAAAAAAACTGTGACCTCATGATCACATGACCAAGCCAAGCCAAGCAGGAACTGTTTGGCTTGAGGTTTCTTTCAGACATTGAGGACGCCATTCATTCAACACTCTCTCTCTCTCTCTCTCTCCAATGCTCATCACACCATCAGTTAAGATGCTATGCCCCCCCCCCCCCCCCCCCCCCCCCCCCCCTCCCTCTCTCATGGGTCCCTCTCTTCATTAGTGGGCCAGAGCAGGACAATGACATCTTCAAGTATTCATCTTTTTTCAATACCAAAAGCTTTTTATGAAAAC
>PIJE02008615.1:0-10050 GCA_002895965.2 Coryphaenoides rupestris
CTAGATATATATATATGTGTCTAGATATATATATATGTGTCTAGATATATATATATGTGTCTAGATATATATATATGTGTCTAGATATATATATGTGTCTAGATATATATATATATGTCTAGATATATATATATATATATATGTGTCTAGATATATATCTATGTGTCTAGATATATCTATGTTTCTAGATATATATCTATATGTGTCTAGATATATCTATGTTTCTAGATATATATCTATATGTGTCTAGATATATATATATATATGTGTCTAGATATATATATATATATGTGTCTAGATATATATATGTGTCTAGATATATCTATGTTGTCTAGATATATATATATATGTGTCTAGATATATATATATATATGTGTCTAGATATATATATGTGTCTAGATATATATATATATGTGTCTAGATATATATATATGTGTCTAGATATATATATGTGTCTAGATATATATATGTGTGTCTAGATATATATATATGTGTCTAGATATATCTATGTTTCTAGATATATATATATGTGTCTAGATATATATATATATATGTGTCTAGATCTATATATGTGTCTAGATATATATATATATGTCTAGATATATATATATATATATGTGTCTAGATATATATCTATGTGTCTAGATATATCTGTTTCTAGATATATATCTATATGTGTCTAGATATATATCTATATATGTGTCTAGATATATATATCTATGTGTCTAGATATATATATATATATGTCTAGGTATATATATATATGTTTCTCGATATATATATATATATGTGTCTAGATATATATCTATATGTGTCTAGATATCTATATATATGTGTCTAGATATATATATATGTGTCTAGATATATATATATATATATGTGTCTAGATATCTATATGTGTCTAGATATATATCTATATGTGTCTATATATATATATATGTGTGTCTAGATATATATGTGTCTAGATATATATATATATATGTGTCTAGATATCTATATGTGTCTAGATATATATATATGTGTGTCTAGATATATATGTGTCTAGATATATATAGATATATATGTCTAGATATATATATATATGTGTCTAGATATATATCTATATGTGTCTAGATATATATATATATGTGTCTAGATATATATATATATATGTGTCTAGATATATATCTATATGTGTCCAGATATATATATATATGTGTCTAGATATCTATATGTGTCTAGATATATATATATACCAAACAGCAGCTCAGAGTATCCGGCCTTCTTGGAGTCCTTGGGTGGCATCCTGGAAAGGGTTCCATCCGGGGACTCCATAGTTCTACTGGGGGACTTCAACGCACACGTGGGCAATGATGGAGAAACCTGGAGGGGAGTGATTGGGATGAACGGCCTGCCCGATCTGTTTTGTTATTGGACTTCTGTGCTAGTCATGGACTGGCCATAACAAACACCATGTTCGAACATAGGGTGGTCCACAAGTGTACCTGGTACCGGACCACCTTAGGCCAAAGGTCGCTGATCGACTTTGTAATCCTATCAGCAGATCTGCGGCCGCATGTTTTGGACACTCGGGTGAAGAGAGGAGCAGAGCTGTCAACTGATCACCACCTGGTGGTGAGTTGGATCAGATGGCGCGGGAGGCTGCCAGACAGACCTGGTAAACCCAAACGTGTAGTGAGGGTGAACTGGGAACGTCTGGTGGAAGCCCCTGTCCGTAGGGTCTTTAACTCCCACCTCCGGAAGAACTTCTCGTGCATCCCGGGGGAGGTTGGGGACATGGAACCTGAGTGGGCCATGTTCAGAGCCTCCATTGTAGAGGCTGCAGCTCGGAGCTGTGGTCAAAAGGCTGTCGGTGCCTGTCGTGGCGGCAACCCAAGAACCCGTTGGTGGACACCAGCGGTGAAGGAAGCCGTCAGGCTGAAGAAGGAGGCCTTTCGGGCCTGGTTGGCCCAGGGGTCTCCTGAAACAGCAGACAGGTACCGGGAGGCCAAAAGGACCGCAGCTTCAGCGGTTGCTGAAGCAAAAACCCGGGTGTGGGAGGAGTTCGGGGAGGCCATGGAGCAGGACTTTCGGTTGGCCTCAAGGAGGTTCTGGCAAACTGTCCGGCGACTCAGGAAGGGAAAGCAGGGCTTGGCTCAGACTGAGGATATTGTCGGGCGGTGGAAAGAACACTTTGAGGAGCTCCTGAATCCGACCATTACATCCTCTGTGGAAGAGGCAGAGTCTGAAGACTCGGGGGAAGTCACTGAAGTAGTCAAAAAGCTCTTCAGGTGTGGATGAGATTCGCCCTGAGATGCTGAAGGCTCTGGACATTGTCGGGCTGTCGTGGCTGACACGCCTAGTCAATGTAGCGTGGAGGTCGGGGACAGTACCTATGGAATGGCAGACCGGTGTGGTGGTCCCCATTTTCAAAAAAGGGGACCGGAGGGTGTGCTCCAACTATCAGGGCATCACACTGCTCAGCCTCCCCGGGAAAGTTTATTCCAGGGTGCTGGAGAGGAGGCTCCGGCCGATTGTCGAACCTCAGCTCCAGGAGGAACAATGCGGATTCCGTCCCGGCCGTGGAACAGTGGACCAGCTCTTTACCCTCACAGGGTTGTTGGGGGGGGCATGGGAGTTTGCCCATCCAGTCTGCCCAATCCTGTGGGGGGTACTACGGGAGTATGGGGTACCGGGGCCGTTGGTACGTGCCATTCGGTCCCTGTACGAACAAAGTGCGAGCTGTGTCCGTATTCTCGGCACAAAGTCAAGCACGTTCTCAGTGGATGTTGGACTCCGCCAAGGTTGTCCCTTGTCACCGGTTCTGTTCGTGATCTTCATGGACAGAATCTCAAGGCGCAGCCGAGGTGAGGAGAGTGTCCGGTTTGGGGACCTCAGAATTGCATCTCTGCTCTTTGCAGATGATGTGGTTCTGTTGGCTACATCAGACCGTGACCTCCAGCATGCACTGGGGCGGTTTGCAGCCGAGTGTGAAGCGGTCGGGATGAGAGTCAGCACCTCCAAGTCTGAGGCCATGGTTCTCTGCCGGAAAACGGTGGAGTGTTCCCTCCGGTTGGGAGTGAGTTGCTGCCTCAAGCGAAGGAGTTCAAGTATCTCGGGGTCTTGTTCACGAGTGAGGGCAAAATGGAGCGGGAGATGGACAGACGGATTGGTGCAGCGTCTGCAGTGATGCGGGCGCTGTACCGGTCCGTTGTGGTGAAGAGGGAGCTGAGCCGGAAGGTGAAGCTTTCGATTTACTGGTCCATCTACGTTCCAACCCTCACCTATGGTCACGAGCTTTGGGTAGTGACCGAAAGAATGAGATCGCGGATACAAGCGGCCGAAATGAGTTTCCTCCGCAGGGTGGCTGGGCTCAGCCTTAGAGATAGGGTGAGGAGCTCAGACATCCGGAGGGAGCTCGGAGTAGAGCCGCTGCTCCTCCGCATGGAAAGGAGTCAGCTGAGGTGGTTCGGGCATCTGGCATCTGATCCATCTCCCTTTGGAGGTTTTCCGGTCTCGTCCAACTGGGAGGAGACCCCGGGGCAGACCCGGGGCAAATGGATGGATGGATGGATGGATATATATATATATATATATGTCTAGATATCTATATGTGTCTAGATATATATATATGTATGTCTAGATATATATATATGTATGTCTAGATATCTCTAAGCTGGCTCCAGCAGCTACTGAGCCTGTCCTGTCTGTGTGTGAGGTGTAAATAAAGGTTGGTTGTTTCAGGAGGGGCGTGGAGGACAGCCAGCGCTCCCGCCGCCGCCGCCCCCTCAGAGAGCGCAGCGACTCTATGAGCTCTAGCTCTGTGTACTTCACCGCCAGCCAGGGGCCCGCCAGCCAGGGGCCCGCCAGCACCCAGGGAGACACCAGTGAGGGAGGGTAGGTACACATATATATATAATAGTCTGCTCTAGACGTATATATATTTAATACATACTGGCTGCTCTAGGTGTATATCCGTAATACAGTCTGCTCTAGGGTATATATTTAAGAGTCTGCTCTAGGTGTATATATTTAAGTGCTCTAGACGTATATATATTTAATACATACAGTCTGCTCTAGGGTATATATTTAAGTCTGCTCTAGGTGTATATATATGTAACAGTCTGCTCTAGGTGTATATATATGTAACAGTCTGCTCTAGGTGTATATATGTGTAAGTCTGCTCTAGGTGTATATATGTATAACAGTCTGCTCTAGGTGTATATATGTAACAGTCTGCTCTAGGTGTGTATATATGTGTAACAGTCTGCTCTAGGTGTGTATATATGTGTAACAGTCTGCTCTAGGTGTATATATGTGTAACAGTCTGCTCTAGGTGTATATATGTAACAGTCTGCTCTAGGTGTGTATATATATGTAACAGTCTGCTCTAGGTGTATATATGTGTAACGGTCTGCTCTAGGTGTATATATGTGTAACGGTCTGCTCTAGGTGTATATATGTGTAACAGTCTGCTCTAGGTGTGTATATATGTGTAACAGTCTGCTCTAGGTGTATATATGTGTAACAGTCTGCTCTAGGTGTATATATGTGTAACGGTAAAAAGAGAGAGATTCACAACACAACCAGAAAGAGATGACAACAGCACAGACACACACCACACACACACACAAATCAATCACAGACACACAACACAGACACACACACACAGACACACCACACACACAGACACACACAGAACACACATCAACACACACACACACACACACACACACAACACACACACACAGACACACACACAGACACACACACACACACAGACACACCACACACACCACACACACACACCACACAGACACACAACACAGACCACAACACACACAGACCACAGCCGACAACAGACAACACACACACACACAGACACACAACACACACAGACACAACACAACAGACACAACACACACACACAACACAGACACACACACAGAACACACACACACAGACACACTACAGACACACACACACACACAACACGAACAAACAACAGACACCAACAACAACAGAACACACAGCACACACACAGACACACACACACAGACACACAGCACAGACACAGACAGACACACACAGGCACACACACAACATGACACACACAAGACACAGACAGACACAACATCACACACACACACAGACAGCAGACACACAACTATCAGACACACAATACACCAACGACACAGCACACAGACACACACACACAGACAACACACAACACACACACCACAACTACAGACACACAACACAGACAACACACAACCACACAACAGACAACACACTATACACACAGACACAACACCACAGACACAACAACACACAGACACACACACACACACACAACACACACACACACACAC
The DNA here is from genome assembly GCA_002895965.2 of Coryphaenoides rupestris. NCBI lineage: Eukaryota > Metazoa > Chordata > Actinopteri > Gadiformes > Macrouridae > Coryphaenoides > Coryphaenoides rupestris. Next base: position 5,352 of record PIJE02008615.1, read on the forward strand.
ACAGACACACACAGACACACACTACGGACACACAACACACAGACACACACACACCAGACACACACACAACAATGCACACACAGACACACACAAAGACAGACAACCACACAGACACACCACACACACACACACACACAGACAACACACACAGACACACACACAGGCACATCAACTAAACCCCACTCAACACACAGACACACACACAGACACACACTAACCACAGACAACTAACACACACACAGACACAGACGAACAGAACACACACACAGACACAGACATGACACACAAACACACACACAACAGACACAGACAACTACACACAGACACAACACACACAGACAGCAGACACACACAACAGACACACACCACACAGACCACACACACACACACACGACACCAGACAACACACACACAGACACACACACACACAACACAGACACACACACAGACCACACACAACACACACACAGACACACACACAGACAAAGACCATCACACACGACAGACACAGACACAACCAGACAACACACACACACACACACACACACAATCCACAAGACACCACACACACAGACACATTCACCACACACTAAAGACACACCACACACACACACAGACACAGACACACAGACACACACACACACACAACAACACAACACACACAGACACAACACAACAACAGACACACACACACGCACACAGCAGACACACACACAACACACAAGCAAGACACTCACACACACAGACACAACAAGACACAAACCACACACAGACACACACAAGACACACACACATCACAACACACAGAACAGCTATCCACACACACATTACACACACACACAAGACAACCAAACACACAAACACACGACACACACAGACAGACACAGCAGACTACACGAACACAACACACACGCAGACACACCAACAACCCCATCTCTTAAATGGGTGTGTCTTGTGTGGGTGTGTATCAAAAGGGAATGTCTTAAAGGGGCCGTGTCTTACTGTATATGAACAAACTCTGGCGTCCAAAACCACTCTTCCTCAGAAACATAGCTCGCCTCCTCCCCCGCCCAATAACACACACAAACACACACACAATCACAACCAACATGCTTAAAAAAACAGCACTCTCTCTCTCTCTCTCTCTACCTCTCATCTCTCTACTCTCGCTCTCTCTCCTCTCCTCATACCTCCTCGTCTCCTCTCTCTCCTTCTCTACCCTGCAGTTGCGATGGTCTCTTCTCTCGGGGTCGGAGGATCGAGGTCGTGCGCATCAACTGTAGCCGCCCGTTGCCAGTCGGCATAAAGAAAGCTCCTTAATTGGTCTCCATAACTGTCCGCGACATAGAAAACAGACATCACATGACCCAGTGTTAAATAAAGAATGGCGGAACGAAAACCACAACAAGAAGGCCTAACTGAGGACGGCAGCAGCAGTCTGTGTGTGTGGTGTGTGTTTGTGTGTTGTGTGGTGTGTGGTGTGTTGTGTGTGTGTGTGTGTGTGTGGTGTGTGTGTGTGTCTGTGTGTGTGTGTGTGTAACCTGGGTCCGGTGCTGCAGCAGCAGCTTCAGACCGTCTGCGTGCAGCTCGGCGTCTCCGCTGTGCTGGATGTCGCTCTGGGAAGAGCAGCAACGTCAGCTCCACAGGGACACCTTCTCCTGCCTCCTCCTCCTGGGAACCTCTCCTCCTCCTCCTGGCCGCAGGGTCAGCAACTGTGGCAACAGCTTCCTCCTCTCCTCCTCCCCCTCCTCCTCCCTCCCCTCTGTACCCAGTCTTGCCGTAGTCAGAGTCTGCATAACGCTGGTCGAGTAGCTGGAGAACACAGACTGTTAACATATATACACCTGAGCAGACCGTTACACATATATAACACCTAGAAGGCAGACCGTACAAATATACACCTAGAAGCAGACCGTTACACACATATATAACCTAGAGCAGAACGTTACAACATATTACACCTGAAGCAGGACGTTACACATATATAACACCTAGAGCAGACCGTTTGACACAATACTATACACCTAAGCAGACCGTTACACATATATACACTAGAGCAGAACCGTTACAACATCATATAAACCTAGAGCAGACGTTCACAATATCAACACCGTAGAAGCAGACCGTACACATATATACACCTAGAGCAGACCCGTTCAACTATATACACCTAGAAGGCAGAACCGTTACACATAATATACACCGTAGAAGAGAACCGTTACACATATATACACCTAGAAGCAGACCGTTACACATATAATAACCCTAGAGGCAGACCGTTACACAATATTACACCTAAGCAGACCCGTACACATATGATAACACCTAGACAGACCGTTACACATATATTACACCGTAGAAGCAGACCGTTAACACATATATACACCTAGAGCAGCGTTACACATATATAACCTGAAGAGCAGACCGTTACACATATATACACCTACACCTAGAGCAAGTACCGTTTTTACACATATATACACCTAGGCAGACCGTTCACATATATTACACCTAGCGGTAGAGATTAAGCAGCATGAGGGGCTCAGACGGTAAGAGCAGTTGCAAAGGCAGATGCACCTAGAGCAGAGAAGAGGAAAGTAGATCAGCGGAACCGTTACAACATATATACACCTAGAGCAGCCGTTACACAATATATAATATAAAAAATAAAAAAAATATAATAAATAAAAAAATACTAAAAAAAAAGTATTAATAAAAAATCAATAAAAAAATAAAATAAATATAAAAAAACAAAAATATAAAAAATAAAAAATAAAAAAAAAAAAATAAATATATAACAAAAAATAAATATAAAAAATATATAAAAATATAAAAAAATATATAAGATAAATAAAAAATAATAAAAAAATAATAAAAAAACACCTAGAACAGTACCGTTACAGACATATATACACTAGAGCAGGACCGTATACACATATATACACCTAGAGCAGACGCGTTACACATATCAATACACTAAGAGCAGACGTTCGACACATATATACCCTAGAGCAGACCGTTAACAGCATATATACACCTAGAGCAGACCCGTTTACAACATATATACACCTAGAGGCAGACGCGTTACAACATATAATAACCTAGAGGCAGACCGTTAACATATATATACACCCTGAGCAGACCGTTACAACAATATATGACACCTAGAGCAAGACTGTTAGCAACATAATCATACAACCTAGAGCAACCGTTACACAATATATAATATACATACACCCTAGAGCAAACTGTTACAACATATATACTACCTAGAGCAGACCGTTACATCATAATAATACACAGAGCAACCGTTACATATATAATACCTAGAGCAGAACCGTTACACATATGATACACCCTAAGAAGCAGACGTTACACATGATATACACCTAGAGGCAGACTGTTACACATTATTACACCTAGAGCAGAACCGTTAACACAATATACAAAACCTAGAGCAGAGACCGTTTACACATATAATACACCAGAGAGCAAGACGTTACAACACATATATACACCTAGAGCAGACCGTTACACTATATACACCTAAGCAGACCCGTTATGACATATATAAACACCTATGAGGCAGACTGTTACATATATATACACAACCTAGAAGCAGACCCCTGTTACATATATGAATACACACCTAGAGCAGACTTACATATAATACACCTAGAGCAGACTGTTTACAACATATATATCACACTAGAGCAGACTGTTACACATATTATATCACAACTAGAGCAGACTGTTACATATATACACCTAGAGCAGACTGTACATTAATACACTTAGAGAAGACTGTTAACATATAACACCTAGAGCAGATGTTACAATATATCACCTGAGCAGACTGTTAACATATAATACAACCTAGAGGCAGACCGTTGACACTATATACTAGAGAGACTGTTACATATTATACACCCTAGAGCAGACTGTTTACACATATATAACAACGCAGACCGTTACACATATATACACCTAAGAGCAGACTGTTACGACAATATTACACCTAGAGCAGTACCGTTACATCATATATAGCCACCTAAGAAGCATACCGTTTTTACCACAATCATATATACACTGAGGCAGACGCGTTAACAACATATATACACCTAAGAGGCAGACCGTTACATCAATATATACAACCAACACCTAGAGCAAGACCGTTACACAATATATACACTGAAGCATGACGTGTTATCAATATTATATCAACCTAGAGCAAGCCTGTTACACATATTACTACAACTAGAGCAGACCGTTACACATAAATTTAACACTAGAAGGCGACCGTTACACATATATAACCTAGAGCAGACCGTATACACATATATACACCTGAGTCAAGACTGTTACATATATATACACACCTAGAGCAGACTGTTACTAATAATAACACACCATAGAGCAAGAACTTACATATATAACAACCTAGAGCATACTGTTACAACATATATACACACCTAAGAGCAGACTGTTAGCACAATATATACACCTAGAGCAGAACTGTTACATATTACCCGTAGAGCAGACTGTTACATATATACAACCTAGAGAAAGAACTGTTACATATATACTACCTAGAGCAGACTGTTTTACATATATATACAACCTAGAGGCAGACTGGTTACACATATAATAAAACACGCTAGAGCAGACTGTTTACAGACATATATAAACCTAGAGCAGA
>PIJE02008616.1:5000-10048 GCA_002895965.2 Coryphaenoides rupestris
TGTTGCCGCGGTGCTTACAAGAAGAAATGAAAGAAAAAAACAACCCCTCCGTGTCTCGATTAGCTGATAAATCTCTGCGTCTAATTACAAGCAGATCGAAGATAAGGGATAATGTAATGGATTCATACAAGTGATGTTGTTTTTTGAACGAATTATCCGTCGGGTTACACTGTGCAAACATGCACGCGTGTAATGCAAATATCTGCCGGCGACAGAGTGTAACACGAACCGTAGTCGGACCGTAGACGGCGCTTCATTTTGTCGTAATATATTGATAAGTATATTGCAAGTATTTTCACGGCCCGGCGTTCCGTATCAGCCGATCCCGGGCCCGGGCCCTCGTCTGGGAAATATTAATGGCCCGCGGGGATAGTGTCTGCAAATACCGACGTGAGTTTAGCCAGCCGCTCCGATCGGCTGAACGGAGAAGTCTTGTTCCGCCGACGTACACGTGTTGGAGCGCCGAAGATGTCAAACATACTTGACTTGAAAGCGAGGGGGATGAAGACCACCCGGACCACCACGTGAACCGGCTTTTTTTTTTAAGCGACAAACCGTCAAGGGAGCGTCCAAAGCATTCACGTCCGAAGCAATAAAGTCTCCTTACAGGGATTTTGAAATGTAGCTCACTTAACTCACCGCGGTGTTAGAGATATAGCCAGAACAATGCATGTAGGATACCCATTAGTGGTTTAAATATGTACGGAGTCTTTTCAAATCAATTTCAAAGAGTTGACCCTCGGAACATCGACATGCATTTATATTTAATTACCGCCGGACCCCCCGCTGTGACATATCTGACTCGGGAAAGGATGCAAAATAAAGGGGAATTGTCAAAATAGCATTTAGCGTGTTTTCCGCCCGCCCCTGTCTAAATATTGGATAGGTTCGGGTCGCAGCTTTCAAGGGACGTCAGCGTTGCCTTCTGTGTCTCGTCTCCGTCTCTGTATTGTTAAACATTAAGAAGCTGCAGAGCGCCGCCTCTCTCTCTCCCCCCCCAGCAGCGGCATGTCAGTGTCAAGGTTAATTCCTGAATGCGAAAAACAACTCGGCACACTTTTCCGTCTCTTTTAAAATTCTCCTTTATTTGTTGTTTTCTCCGTCGGTGACAGCCAGGTGCTATTTTGGGGACCATCTAAGCCCTGCCTGTGTGTGTGTGTGTGTGTGTGTGTGTGGCGCGTGGAGACTAATGGCGCGTTCCTTTTCAACTGGGAATTCAAAAGTTGCCGGTCGCGAAATTTCAACGGGAACGCCGCCGCCGAAAGTCTGTGTGGTTTCAGACTCCAGAACCTCACGACCCCCGACCTCAAGATCCAAGATGGTTTCTGCCGCCGTCAACCGTACTGTCCTAATTAGAAAGCTGTATAATATATTGTCTATTAGCACTTCTGTCTAATTTGGGTCTCATTAAGTAAGTAGGCCTACTGTCCATCTTCTATCCGTGGACATGTGGTTGCTGCGGTGTGTTTGTACGCGCAAAATGCGTCGTTATCAACTGGGACTGCTAACGATGACAAACAATTGGCATCGCTCATGGGTTTTTTCCGACGAGGGAACGCTGGAACGCCGGTCAACTCAGGTATCGTTCCCGGCCCGCGACTTCCAAAGCAAACGGAAAGCAACGTATGAAGCCGAAGAAACCACGAGGGGATCGTTGTGAACGGGGGTTTTTTACGTAAGCCGAGATCGCCCACATCCGACGGCTGCGCTTCGGGTCAAACGGTGACGGGTAATTCAGGTCACGTCTGACGGCCGCCGGGGGCATCGCGCGGGACACGTAACGTATTTATGAGCGGAAGAGGACCTCAGGGGTAGCCGGAGAGAGTCGAGAGTCGTGGCGGCGGCGGCGTCTCGGAGACATGTGGCGCGCACCTTGCCTCTTTTTTTTTTACTGCGGTAAATGACAGCTCATTTCCCTGCGTGGGCGTTCTTAAGGCTCCCGTGCCCCCCGGTTTTTTTTTTCTTTTTTCCGCGAGCTCCAGTCCCGGGCTCTTTATGGGGCCGTCAGGAGGGTTAAACGTGGTGTTATTAAGAGATGAATGTGCCTGGCCCTGGACACAGGAAGAGTGAGACGGGTGAGAGTAGAGAGAGAGAGAGTTAAATCTAGAGAGAGAGAGAGAGAGAGAGAGAGAGAGAGAGAGAGAGAGAGAGAGAGAGAGAGAGAGAGAGAGAGAGAGAGAGAGAGCACTCCTCCAGATGAGGCATCCGGAAGAGTGAGACGGGTGAGAGTAGAGAGAGAGAGAGTGAAATCTAGTGAGAGAGAGAGAGAGAGAGAGAGAGAGAGAGAGAGAGAGAGCACTCCTCCAGATGAGGCATCTGGAAGAGTGAGACAGGTGAGAATAGAGAGAGAGAGAGAGAAAGCGAGAGAGAGAGAGAGAGAGAGAGAGAGAGAGAGAGAGTGAAAGAGAGAGAGAGAGAGAGAGAGAGAGAGAGAGAGAGAGAGAGAGAGAGAGAGAGAGAGAGAGAGAGAATGGTCGAGGGCCCGCTTCTGTGCCACCGGCCCATGACTCCCGCTGCGCATCGGAAGATGATTAACACGCGCCAATGTCCTTGCCTTCAACTTTTTTTCCTCCCCTTCCTCCCCTTCCTCCCTTTCCTCCCCTTCCTCCCTTTCCTCCCCGCAGCTCTGCTATAGTACTCTCATAGCCCCTCGGTCCCCTCCGGCTCTTTTAATTTTCCGAGGGACCTCGGCGGGCGTAGCTTCTGTCCGTTCCCCGAGACAGATGTACGGTGGGGCTCTCTCTTAAAGCGGCGTAATGTATACATTATTCATATCGGCCTCACAAAAGGTGCTCATTAAACTTTACACGGGCCGACGGGGGCCGGAGACAGCCACATATAATGGACGCGTGCCACACACACACACACACACACACACACACACACACACACACACACACACACACACACACACACACACACACACACACCTAGGAGGAGAAGGAGGTTTGATTTGAAGACGGCTTTGATTTAAGTCTTGAGTTATTTGAATCCGGCGGCTTCATCCGTCCCTCCGACACCCGTTTGTCCGTCCGTCCTGATGGAGTCTCCCCAGTCTACTTCCTCTATTGCATGTGGGGCGGGGGGGGGGGGGCGGACGGCGGGGTGGTCTGGTGTTGAACTGTAGATTAAAGTGTCACACGTCACAGGGGGGTGCACATATATATGTGTGTGTGTGTGTGTGTGTGTGTGTGTGCAGATCTGAACATTGCAATATGTAAAACAATGTTCTGTTGGTAGAAGGTGAGCTCCGTATGGCTTTGGGAGGAATAATTCACCTTATGACTTATGGCTTTTTTGTGTGTGTGTGTGTGTGTGTCAAATTACAACACACAATTCGGCGAAATAAGTCAAATGAATAATTCACGTTTGGGGGTCAGGGAACAGAATTCATATTGAAATGAGGCTGTCGTGTTTTGAAAATAGAGAAGAAAGGACACAAACGGCAGCGGCAAAAAGCTAAGGTGCTAGACTCTCTCCCCCCCCCCCCACACACACACACACCCCCCGCTGTTCGTCCTAGCACGAGAGGATTTAGTGTCTTAAATATGTACAACGCGTCTTTTCTCATTTCAGTATGCTCGGCAGAACAAGACATGCATTTAGATTAATTACGCCGGACCGACTGTGACATATGCTGACTCGGGAAAGGATGCAAAACAAAGGGGAATTGTCAAAAAGCATTTAGCGTGTGTTTCCGCCCCGCCGCCTGTCTAAATATTGGATTAGGTTCGGGTCGTAGCTATCGCAACGCGGACGTCAGCGTTGCCTTCTGTGTTCGGTCTGTCTCCGTCTCTGTAGTTGTTAAAACCATTAAGAAGCTGCAGAGGCGCCGCTCTCTCCCCCCACCAGCAGCGCATGTCAGTGTCAGGTTAATCCTGAATGCGAAAAACAGACTGCGGGCACCAATAGAGGGCGGGACTGATCTGTTGTCGCGTCTCTTTTAAAAATTTCTTCCCCTTTTTAATTGTTGAGACTCCGTCGGTGACAGCCAGGTGCTATATTGGGGAGACCAAATCTAAGCCCTGGCGTGTGTGTGTGTGTGTGTGGTGTGTGTGTGTGTGTGTGTGTGTGTGTGTGGCGTGTGGAGACTAAGTGGCGCGTTCCTTTTCAACTGGGAATTCAAAGTTGCCGGTTCGGAAATTTCAACGGGAACGCCCCCGCCACCTGAAGTCTGTAGTGGACGTCCGCAGAAGCCTCACGACCCCCGACCTCAGAGACTCCAAGATGGGTTTCTGCCAGTGCGTCAACCGTACTGTCAATTATAGAAGCTGTATAGATATAGATTGTCTTAATTAGCGACTTACTGTCCCTAATCTGGGGCTCTCATTAAGTAACTAGGCCATGTACTGTCCATCCTTCCTCATGTCGTATCGGCCCGTGGAGGCAATGTGGTTGCTGAGGACGGTGTATGTTTGTACGCGTCGTTATACGGACCGGGAACTGTAACGATTGACAAAGCAGGATGGGCTAAGTATGGCTCAACCGGGCATTGCTCATGGGAAACGCTGGAACGCTGGTCAAACTCAGGGTACCGAGTTCCCGAAGGGCCCAGGCGGTCGTCGCATGAGCAAACGGAAAGCAAACGTATGATATGCCGAGAAAACCACGAGGGGATCAGGTGTGTGAACGGGGTTGTTTTTTTTTAACGTAAAGCCGAGATACGCCCACGTGCCGACGGTTGCGTCCTCGGGTCAGACGGTGACGGGTAATTCAGCGTCACGTGTGTACGGCGCGCCGGGGGCATCGCGCAGTTGACACCGTAACGTATTTATGAGGCGGAAGAGGACCTCAGGGGAAGGCCGGAGAGAGTCGAGAGTCCGTGGCGGCGGCGGCGTCTCGTGAGACATGTGGGCGCGGCAACCCTTGCCTCTTATTTTTTTTTACTATCGAAGCGGTAAATGACAAGCTCATTATCCGGCCTGCGTGGGGCGTTCTTAAGAGGCCCGTGCCCCCCGGCGAGCCTCCAGTCCCGGCTCATTATGGGAGCGCGATCAGAGGAAGGGTTAAACGTGGTGTTACAAAGGAGAGGGAATGTTGCCTGGCCC
>PIJE02008617.1:5000-10046 GCA_002895965.2 Coryphaenoides rupestris
CAGGTACCCACATCCTGTCTGAATGGAGCTATTCTATAGGTTCACCACTGAAGATGGTCAAATGAAATATAATTTCAGTTCTGTGATTCATTATCTTTATTGGGGTATACATCAGGTACACATCCTGAAGACATTTATCCACAAGATGACACTTAAAAAGATGTAAAACTGCAATACATCAGGCAAAATAACATTGGATATAAAGTATTTATTTATATGATATAATACTACCTTTTAAGTAATATATCCATGGAAATGTAAAGATAATTAATGGTGACATATTTAAAATATAAAAAGGCCCTGACAACCTATATTATGAAATGGGAAGTTTGAACACAACCCTATCTCACATTAAAAATACAAAAAAACACTTATTAACTATTACTACAACTATTATTTACACCGTTACATATATATATATATATATATATATATATATATATATATATATATATATATATGTACTATTACTACAACTATTATTTACACGTTACATTATATATATATATATATACATATATATATACACATATATATATATATATATATATATATATATATATATATACATATATATATATATATAATAATCAAGCAATCTGATTGGTTCATAGCATGATATAATGACCATATATAGCACCACAGCTAGTTCCGGTTGCTGAGCAACGGTAGGGGAACGCCCCCTAACGACCTAGCGAGCAAACGAAGAAACAAACTTTTTTATTGCACAATAAACGGCAACATACAAATGAATATAAATAAATAAATAATAAATAAATAACGTCAATAAAAATGATGTTTAATTGTGGCCGTGGCTCAGTCGATGACTGTTGACATACTCTCTCTCTCTCTCTCTCTCTCTCTCTCTCTCTCTCTCTCTCTCTCTCTCTCTCTCTCTCTCTCTCTATAGAGAAGGAAGTGCCGTCGGCCTTCAGGGTGCCTGGCTCTCTCTATAGAGAAGGAAGTGCCGTCGGCCTTCAGGGTGCCTGGCTCCTCCTCATCTGCGGAGCACAGACTTGCACATCGGATGCCTGAGGACTTAAGAGAGGCCTGCTGGTACATCTACCAACAATAGGAATTTCCCTAGTTTACACAACTCCACACCAAAGCCCGTCTGAAGAAGGAGTTTCCTGCCGAGGCCTCTGTGCCCCGACTCACCTCCTCCTCCTCGCCTCCCCCCTCCTCACCCTCGCCTCCCCCCTCCTCCTCCCCCCTCCCCCCCTCATCACATGCTCTCTCGCTGCTGCTGATCTGCTGCTGCTGCTGCTGCTGCTGCTGCTGCTGCTCAGCTCCATGATCTATGAGGAGCGTTGTGGTCCTGCAGCGGCTGCCTGTCCTCTGAGTCCTCAAGGAGACACGTTTACAATCGTCGCTGAATTAGACGGATGGTTGACAGACAGATTATTAATATTGATCAGTACATGCAGTGTGCTGACTTTAAAGAGTTTAATAAAGCCTAGGAATGTGTACTCATCTATTGTGTATTTATATATTAGATATTTATCTATTGGGTATTTATCTATTATGTATTTATTTATTGGGTATTTATCTATTGGGAATTTATCTATTGTGTATTTATCTATTGGGAATTTATCTATTGTGTATTTATCTACTATGTATTTATTGATTATGTATTATCTACCATTTGCATATGAGGTGGTCTGTAGGAAGGGCCATAGTTAAAGATTGGAAACCACTGGTATATATACAGTATATATAGTATATGTATACTGTATATATAGTACGTATATGTATATATATATATATATACAGTATACAGATCAGGTCATTCAGGAGAAGGTAGGAGTTAGGAGGCATCTTGCTCTAGGAGGCTACAGGTAGGGGTTAGGAGGCATCTTGCTCTAGGAGGCTACAGGTAGGAGTTAGGAGGCATCTTGCTCTAGGAGGCTACAGGTAGGAGTTAGGAGGCATCTTGCTCTAGGAGGCTACAGGTAGGAGTTAGGAGGCATCTTGCTCTAGGAGGCTACAGGTAGGAGTTAGGAGGCATCTTGCTCTAGGAGGCTACAGGTAGGAGTTAGGAGGCATCTTGCTCTAGTAAGGTATAGGAGGCATCTTGCTCTGGAAGAAGTGGCCCAGGTCCAGAGCAGCCTGCGTTCTCCTGGAACGGGTTCTGATGGTTCTGATGGTTCCGATGGTTCCTCATGAAGACGAGCGGAAGGTGTCGAGGAGGAAGCCTCCACAGCTCCTCCGTTTGTCACCTGCTCCTCTGCACTTCAGATCAAATCTAAAAACACGTCTTAATCAACGAGTGTACATAATTAATTATCCTCTTATTACCCGAAAATAAACACGATCAAATCGTCTTAAAAGCCGATTTGAATTTAGCTGCAGTATTTTTAATGATGAGTTAAATTACTGTTTTGCTGGAGCAGCGCGTCTTTCATGTGTCTGGAGGTAAATGCTCTTTAATGTGGTGACTGCTGCCTCTCTCTCCCAGTCAGACAGGGCTGTAATCTTTTACAAGTTTAGGCGAAAGGCCTCCTAAATACAGTATCTCCGTTTCAGATGCCACAGAGCACCGTCTCATTTTAAAGGAACAACATTTGATATCCACTTGAAGCGGGCTGCTCCCCAGCCACTGGTGCACGGTATCATTTCAACTGGTAATCATAGATTTTGTGAATGGAGTGACTCACGCTGCAGTCAAACTGCTGGTTACCAGGCAGGACGTCGTTGAGCCACTTAGCAGCTCGGAGCAGCAGCAGCTCTCAGGTGACAGGTGCAAATTAGACACGCAAACACACACCTTGAATAACACACACCTTGAATAACACACACCTTGAATAACACACACCTTGAATAACACACACCTTGAATAACACACACCTTGAATAACACACACCTTGAATAACACACACCTTGAATAACACACACCTTGAATAACACACACCTTGAATAACACACACCTTGAATAACACACACCTTGAATAACACACACCTTGAATAACACACACCTTGAATAACACACACCTTGAATAACACACACCTTGAATAACACACACCTTGAATAACACACACCTTGAATAACACACACCTTGAATAACACACACCTTGAATAACACACACCTTGAATAACACACACCTTGAATAACACACACCTTGAATAACACACACCTTGAATAACACACACCTTGAATAACACACACCTTGAATAACACACACCTTGAATAACACACACCTTGAATAACACACACCTTGAATAACACACACCTTGAATAACACACACCTTGAATAACACACACCTTGAATAACACACACCTTGAATAACACACACCTTGAATAACACACACCTTGAATAACACACACCTTGAATAACACACACCTTGAATAACACACACCTTGAATAACACACACCTTGAATAACACACACCTTGAATAACACACACCTTGAATAACACACACCTTGAATAACACACACCTTGAATAACACACACCTTGAATAACACACACCTTGAATAACACACACCTTGAATAACACACACCTTGAATAACACACACCTTGAATAACACACACCTTGAATAACACACACCTTGAATAACACACACCTTGAATAACACACACCTTGAATAACACACACCTTGAATAACACACACCTTGAATAACACACACCTTGAATAACACACACCTTGAATAACACACACCTTGAATAACACACACCTTGAATAACACACACCTTGAATAACACACACCTTGAATAACACACACCTTGAATAACACACACCTTGAATAACACACACCTTGAATAACAGTCCACGTGTCTAATTCTTATTAAACTCTTAACTTCTCTTTCTCCACTCCACTCATGCACTGTTTATTATAAACAGACCAACTAGACGTACGCCAGACTAGAGACTAGACCTAGACCAGACTAGAGACTAGACCTAGACCAGACTAGAGACTAGACCTAGACCAGACTAGAGACTAGACCTAGACCAGACTAGAGACCAGACCTAGACCAGACTAGAGACGAGACCTAGACCAGACTAGAGACTGGAGACTAGACCTAGACCTAGACCTAAACCAGACTAGAGACTAGACTTAGGAGTTCTGGAGTTCTGGAGGTCTAGAGGAGGTCTAGAGGTCTGGTGTTGGGGGTGTCTCGGGTCTCTCTCTCTCTCTCTCTCTCTCTCTCTCTCTCTCTCTCTCTCTCTCTCTCTCTCTCTCTCCTCTCTCTCTCTCTCTCTCTCTCTCCCCTACTCTGTCTCTGCTCTCTCTCTCTCTGTCTCTGTCTCTCTCTCTTCTCTCTCTCTCTTCTCTCTCTTCTGTCTCTCTCTCTCTCTCTCTCTCTCCTCTCTCTTCCTCTCTCTGTCTCTGTCTCTCTCTCTTCTGTCTCTGTCTCTCTCTCTCCCCTCTTCTCTCTCTCTCTCTCTGTCCCTCTCCCCCTCTCTCCCCCTCTCTCTCCCTCTCTCTGAGTGGTATGAAGTGATAACTCCGGTGTGTTCTGAGGCTGCTCTCCAGACATTTGTCTTTCACTGCCGAGCCGTTGAGCAAACAGGGGGGGGGGGGGGGGGGGGGCAGTCACAGCTGGGCCCCAGCGTTGACCTTCGACCCCTGCTGTCCTGCACCCTGGAGAAACCCACAGGAATTCCTGAGAGATTACCCCCCCCCCCCCCCCCCCCCTCCCACCCAGCTACTGCCGGGCATTACCCAGCATGCACCACGATGGTGTGAATATTCAAAATCCTAAACGTTAATGCTTGTTTTCCGGTAGGTTTTCATTGGCCTCTAACCCACCACAGACCGGTCAGTGCTTGGTCAGTGCTTGGTCAGTGCTTGGTCAGTGCTTGGTCAGTGCTTGGTCAGTGCTTGGGGTCGGAATTGAACCGAGCTCATTTTGCACCAATGCAAATCTAGTTCTGGTTCTGGTTCTGGTTCTGGTTCTGGTTCTGGTGCTGTCTGGGCTGTCTGGGCTGTCTCTTCTAGAGCTAGTCAGCTTCTCTGCGGGCTCCAGAGCCACATCATGACATCACCGTGTTCGTCTCCAGCCCCAGCAACGCCCAGACGTCAAGCGTTTCTGTTGACAG
>PIJE02008618.1:0-10037 GCA_002895965.2 Coryphaenoides rupestris
AGGAGGAGGGAGAAGACACACTCACACACACACCCACGAGAACAGACGACCGATGCAGGTGTTGGAAGCGAGGGAGGAGCAGCGTGCGCTTTGGTAACTGACGCCACGGAGAGAGGCTTGTGTGTGTTGTTGTGATGCGCTAGCGGTTGAGCGGTAGCGGGGGGGGGGTACGGCGAGCGGTGGTACGGCGGCGAGCAGCAACGCGCGTAATTTTTTTTTGTTTTGATCTTTTTTTGTTTTTTTTGCTTTGTTTTTTGGTTTTTTTGTGTTGTTTTGTCCCTACGTGTGTGTTTTTTTTTTTTTTTTGGTTTGTTTGTTGTTGTGTCTTTGTTTGCTCTTGTTTGCCTATATATTTTGCCCTACGAGCACACTGCGAGGGGCTGAAAACGGGTCGCCCACCACCACACCGCCACCACCCCTCCTCGCACCACCCACCACTGAAGCTACGCGAGCGAGCGAGCTCAGAGACGAAGGACAGCGGGATGATTAGGGACGGTGCTTTCGCCGCAGGCAGCCACGGGACGAGGGGTGGTGGCCACGGGCGTGCGGTTTACAGGACAACACATTTGCGAATCGGGCGTGCGAAGGACACACAGACCCACCCACACACGTGCGAGGCAGGTGGGAGAAGAGCGAGGGACACACACACAGCGACGAGAGCCGGGACAGCGGCGAGCGCAGAGAAAGGCGAGCGAGCAACCTCGCGAGGATGGCGAGAGTTAAAGCCCGTAATCGAAAGTGAAAGAAAGAAGCGTAGGCAGAATCCCTTCGTGGGCAGATCCGGAAAAAAACAAACGCGATTGACCCCAAAAAACACCAAAGCCGAAGACAAGTAAGAAGCCGACGGGTCAAAGAGTTTGGATGCATTTAAAATTAGGGCAACGACTTGTAAACTGAAACTTAAAATGTTATTTCAACCCAGGTACAACACGTCTCCTCTCTGTAGAGGAAAACTACAGCTGTTTCCCCTCCTGCGGTGCTCAGGTGCGAACGTTGACACCTCTTCAGGCTGATTCCACATATTAGCACCCACACAACACACACATACCACAGGCACACGCACGGCAGACACACACCACACCCACAGCAGCGACACACACCAGACACACACACACCACACACACTGACCACGACTCCCTGCAGCGAGGGTGTTGTAATGCCCTGAGGCTCTTCCTGGTGATGTTTGCGAGTTCATTCCACACGGACTCAAACACCCCCCTGTCACGTACCATACTGTACACGTTCAGCAACAAACATCACCACACACACACACACACACACACACACGCCACCGACGTCGGGTATGAGCGTTCGAAGTGAGTAGAACTCCCATGAAATGGCTGTATATGGACTGTCGAACTGTTCTGTCCATTTACTAGTAGACCAAAAGGGTAAAAATAGCCCTCTCATACATCCGATATTGAACTCACAGACGACCCACGCTCGTACGAAGACCGACGACAATTCACGTGTCTTAATTGCATCTGAAAGCCTTCAAAACTAAAACCCCCCCAAAAACCCCTCCCCTTTTCACATCAATCACCAAACCACTTATCAATATTACATAGTGGCTAGATCAACCTGGTTCACCCGACCCGCCCCCTCTCCACCCCGTACACCCCTCAGAGGGTCCTAGTGGACATGCTTCATTGTCTCCCTCTCAAAGAGAGAGAGATGAGAGAGAGAGAGAGAGAGAGACATGAAGAGAGTGTCTGGAGTGTTCTTCCCTCTCTTCCACCGTCGCTTCGCTTTCAAACCCCGGCGCCCATTTAGCAGTTAGCCACGGCGCGCATCGCCTTGTATATTTCCAACCTCCACCCCCAAATCTGTTTAATTTGAGAGCTCAATGATCCACGGAGAGGGAGAGGGAGGAGAGAGAGTAGGAGAGAGAGAGAGAGAAGAGAGAAGAGGGGGGGGAGAGAGGGGAGGGAGGGATGGTGAGGGAGATGGGAGAGCAGAGTTTTATGAGCTTTTCACAAAGAGGGCCCTTATTTTATTTTATTTTATTTATTTTATTCTTTTTTTAATGTTTTTTATCAGTCCCATAGATGAGAGGAGAGAGAGCACCCACCCAAAAAGGACTAGAGAGCCTGTACCCTGAACCCCCCCCTCCCCTCGCCACCTCCCGCCCTATTCACGCTGGGGCTTCCAACAGCGCGCCCCCGCTTTATATTGTGCAAAGACGACCACTTAATGTCCGTCTCTATCTGCGTGCGCCAGTATACGCCTCCTCCAGAGCCTTGGCGGGAGGGAGCCAGAGAGAGGAGAGCACAAGGAGCGGCGAGGAGAGTGACCGCAGAGGAGGAGGAGAACGGTGCGGGAGACGAGGGGTGGAGAAGGAGAGGGAGGAGGAGGAGGGAGGAGGAGAGGAAGATGAGGAGGAGGACGGGGAGAAGAGCCAGGAGGAGGGAGGGGTGGAAGAGGAGAAGAAGAAGGAGGAGGAGGAGCAGGAGGAAGATGAGGAGGGGCCGGGGAGAAGAGCAGGAGGAAGCAGAGAGGAGTGAAGGAATCTGAGGATGTAGGAAGTATCGAGGAAGAGGAGGAGAAGGAGATCAGGAGTAGGCAGAGGGAGAGGGGAGGAGCGAGGCAAAGGCAGTAGGAGTGGAGGGAGGGAGGAGGAGGCAGGGATGGGATGGTTGTGGCGTGGTGGGTGAGTGGTGTGGCTGGGGTGGTGTGATGGGAGGATGCATGGAGGCATATACACACAGAGGACAAAGAAGAAAGAGCTCAAATTAGTCTGAAATTTTATGAAAGAAGACAGATAAGTAAGAAGAAGGAAAGGAAAATATGGATGAGAGGTGTTGAAGAATATACAGTTGGGCTGTCGGTGTGGTGGTGGTGTGTGTGTGTTGAGTGTGGTGTGTGTTGTGTGTGTGTGGTGTGTGTGTGCTGTGTGGTTGTGGGTGGTGTGTGCTGTGGAGGTCTCATACTGCTGTGTCCTGATCAAGACCCTGAGATGGAGCATGGGAGATGTGTGTGTTGTGTGTGTGTGCGTGGTGGTGTGTGATGACTATCTAGGTGGGACCCGGCTGGCCGCCAGCAGGTTCCATCCGGCCTTTGGTTGTTTCCGGGCGGGCTGCTGCTTGCTTGTGTGTGTGGGTTAGTGTGTGTGTGTCTGCTCAGGAGACAACCTCTGACAACCTCTCCGCTTGTCCTTGTGAGCCGACGCTGCGAGCGCTATTGAGCTGTGTGTGTGTGTGATATTTCTGGCAACAGTGTCAAGATGAATGTGTCATTGCGCTCCATTTTAACTCTTTTTTTTTGTTCTCTTTGACATTAAAACATAAAAAGTAAGCCAACATTCTTGTTTTGGTTGACCTTTTAGTACGGGGCTGCGGCTCACACATTTTGGCTCCATTAGAAATTAGTTGGTTCATTATATTTGCACACACGAATAGCCTAATAGAGCTTGATTAGACGTTAGCCAGCGAGCTGCTAGCCAGCATTAGGTTAGCCAGCGTGATGCTAGCCAGCGCAACGTTAGCCTGCATGATGTTAGCCAGCACAATGTTAGCCTGCGAGATGTTAGCCAGCGCAACATTAGCCAGCGAGATGTTAGCCAGCACAATGTTAGCCTGCGTGATGTTAGCCAGCGCAATGTTAGCCAGCATGACATTAGCCAGCACGACGTTAGCCAGCGCACCGTTAGCCTGCAAAACATTAGCCAGCGTTCTGTTAGCTTGCACTACTTTTGCCAGCACTACATTACCCAGCGTTACGTTAGCCTGCACAACATTATCCAGCGATTATCAAGTTATCTAGCGCAACAACATTATCCGGCGCGGCGACGTTAGCCACTGCTAAAAATCCTTGCGGGGAAGCGGAACAGAGCAGCGTCTCCAGTGTCCGCCTTTAGCTCCCAACAAAGCATCTTAGCCGGCGGCAATACGGCCGAAACCTTTGAGGTTGGATTGAAGGAAGGAACGTTCAAAAAACGAAGAACAAAATGTCACCAATTCCATCTGTGAAGAGGGTTTTAGATCGAGAGTCTGACAATGGCCGCGCAGCACTTCAAAGGGGAGTCACGTCTTCAAACGCAGCCAGCAGAGTTATTAAAGAGATGAATATTGACAGGGTTTTCCGATGTGCGAGGTGAGGCGCCGCTCAGCTAGGGCCCCGTATCTCATCCCCACTGAGGGCCGCGAGCGCGACCACCGCTAAAGAAAAGTGCGGGTACTCACATACACATTGCCTTGTGTATCGGTCGGTGTCAGCGAATCATTATAATAAGTATTACATTCTACATTTCTACAGTGAATAAAAGATACTAGGGTGATGTTCACAACAAATGTCTTTATTCTCTATTGACAGTATGTCCTGGTGCGGTGGCCAACGTTATTGACGTCAACGTTACATTCGACGACGCTACTTATGCCGCTTTTCGACTGTGCGGCTCGACTCGAATCGACTGGTACCTGCTCCTTTTCCACGACAGATCTCGTACCCCTACAGAACCCCTGGAGCAGTGGATCAGTCTTATGTATTCATTTAAATTAGATTGTTATGTCAAATAAACCAAAAAAAATCTCTAAATAACTTTAGTCCTTGTGGAGCAGTGGACAGAGCTGTAGGTTGACGCTCAAGTCCTCCTTGAGTTAACTTGGCCTGATGTTTAACTCTATCGAGGCCTTATGTAAACATCATGTCGGCCATCGGTGAGCATCTAACTCCCACACCATTTGGCCGATGGTGGGCTGACGACGGGCCGATACCAAACCGACACCGGGCCAATACTGGTTAATGCGCGGAGCAGCCATCTCGAATAATCGAAAGTCGCCGTTCTTCAGGAGATTCTTCTGTGTTTCCCAGTCGGATATCCGTCTTCAGGGGGCGTTCCAGTTGCAATTTCCGACTGGGAACTCGGAAATTCCGACTTCCCAGTACAAATGGAACACAACATAACTTCGCAGCTCGGCACCGGGCCCGAAGCTCTTCGCCTCAGCCAATCAGGGGGAGGCTTTATTTTGCGTAACGTCGGCTATGTCCCCATTCATCTCAACCGAACACCCCCCCCCCCCCCCCCCCCTGCCCCCCTTCCTACCATCCCCACCATCCCCACCATCTCCACCATCACCCCGCTTCTCCATTAAGGGTTTAACTGCTGGGCAAACATGGCGCACATGGGTAGCAGAACGGGGCACCTTGGCGTTTCCGTGTGAATATTTACCGTCAAAGAAGAAGGAGTAGGGAGTAGATGCATATAAATCCAGTCCTAAATTGGCAGGTTCAGGTTTGGGGCTTTGGATGAGGGAGGTTGGGTAGATTGGTGGTTCTCTAAACGCTGGGTGGTAGACGGTAGAGACTGCCGCTAAGTAAGTAGGAGGATAGGAGCGGAGAGGATGTTTGCACTGGTTATGCCAACAGCTAATTATGTGTATTTGAATGTGGCGGCTCGAAGCAAACCCTCTTTTTTTTTCATTCTGTGAAGCTAATAGTAGTTCTTACTCCAGACCAGTAACCCGCGCTCCAGAAAAACAGAGAGAGAACTGCTCCGAGGGTCCGAAATTCGCTTGGTTGCTGAAAACGTAGCTGTGGTTTGCAGAGGTTTGCTACGTCAGCACCATGAATACATCCATCTACACACACGCTCTGTTGTAGCAGGACGGAACGTGTGAGCAGAGAAAACCACTGTTTTTCTAATTGAAATAAAAAGTTGGGTTTTGTAAAAGCTTTTGTAAAAAAAAAAGATGACTTTATTAATTTTATTTTATGTTATTTTTACAAAACGTTATTCTGTTTTCAATTCAACACGGGGTAAAACATTTCTATTCCCTTCTTCAACAACATCTGATCAATTCAACCAATGCATAACCGGCCAGAACACACAATTCCTCTGCAGAGACCTGCGAGGAGGACAGGGCACTCCAAGGAAATAGCAACAATCAAACCACTGGTTTGTGCCTCGCCGTCCATTTTGTCGTCGTTGTTATTGTTGTTGTTGGTGGTGGTGGTGGTGGTGGTGGTGATTGGGACGTGTGGAAAGATTTGATCAGGCCGGGTCTTTTGGCTGCTACAGCGACGCCAGTGGTAATATGTTTAGCCAAGGTAAACTTCCAATAAGCGAAGGCACATTTTATTTAAAATGTTATATAGTGCTGGTGTGGCTTTGTGTCTCCCAAGGTTTCAATCTTTGGAAAATTCCCTCCACTTCCCTCCATTCCCTTTTCGTTTTACTTGTTCCTTTAACTTTGAACAAATTTACCAGCTTAAAAAGCACTTTTTTTCTCAGTGCGGTGAAAGAGTAAACAATCAAATCACCAAAGCTAGGTGAAACAAAAATACACATTATTTGAAACCCCTTAAATACATTCAGTCACTATATTTGCGAGGAAAACTAACAAATGGAATATATTCCTCCCACATATTTTACATCTCTGATGTTCCTCTGGGAGAGTCCCGGAGAACGTAAAGAAGTGGGGTGCATATTGAATCTTTAATACGTTAAAACTAAATGCCTCAGAGTTACACACTTATCCACGGAAAATAGTTTTCAGCAACGGGTGCTGGTAAAAAAGGTTCTGCTGCATGGTGGGGCAAAACACAGCCCTGTGGGCCAATCCAATCAATAGTCATTTTCAATGCTATCAATTGATGCAGATTGCTGTGAGAGAGTGGCCAGTCTACCCCAGTGGCCAATCCACCCCGAATCAAGTACGCCGTCCAAAACACGGTAAAAAAAACCGAATAAGAATCCATGCGTTTAAGCACAAATAGGCTGCTACTCTAATTACTCAACTCATTTTCTTCTTGTGTCACTGCAAACTTTGTTGTG
The DNA here is from genome assembly GCA_002895965.2 of Coryphaenoides rupestris. Classification (NCBI taxonomy): domain Eukaryota; kingdom Metazoa; phylum Chordata; class Actinopteri; order Gadiformes; family Macrouridae; genus Coryphaenoides; species Coryphaenoides rupestris. The sequence continues at coordinate 6,773 of PIJE02008618.1, forward strand.
CTTCATGCCGGCTCTTGCAAATATCCTAAATAGGTTTTTGGGGCCGAGACACAGCTAGCTAGAAGCTAGCGTCGACATCCGAGTGGGCGAAAGCAAAAAGTGTTTTTGTTGACGGCGGGCCGACGGCGGGCCGACACCAAACCAACGCCGGGCCGTCGTCTAACCCCTGCAATATATATATATATATACAAAATAATTAAAAACATTACAAAAAAATGTTACATGTTATGTTTTGGTTTTGTTAAAAAAAAAAAACTATATTCATGTCAAATTTAACATTGCCAAATAAACTATAGATGATTCAGAAATGTTCATAAAATAAAGAAAACGAATGTAAAAAAAAGATACTTTAAGATAAAAAGATAATAAAAAGAAATGAGTTTAGTTTTTTGTAAAAAGATAACTGCTTTTTTTTTAATTTCCTTTCACCAAAAATGCTCCCTCTCCAGGGGGTGCTGCAGCACCCAGCACCTACTACTCCTACTCCTCCCCCACGGGTATATGGTTGCACACACACACACATGCACACACACACACACACACACACACACACACACACACACACACACACACACACACACACACACACACACACACACACACACACACACACACACACACACACACACACACACACACACACACACACACACACACACACCGCTCCAAGCAGGAACCATGCCGCTCTCACAGAAGAGACTGTTTCTGTTTCTCTGCGTCTCCCAGCAGATCTCTGCTCCCGCTGCACCGAGCTCTCCAAAGAAATATAGACTCGGCTACGGGTGGAGTCAGGGTGGAGGTGGAGATGGGTGGGGTGGGGTGGGGTTGTGGGGGCGGGCCTCCTTCCCATCTATCAAGCGAGTGACTCTGCTACGCCCTCAGATGAACAAAGTCCCCGTCACAGAGTACTGTACACACACTCGTAGCCCACCTCACACTCTGCCAGGGTCCCCCATAGCAGCGAGCATTAAAAAGAATGATCTTATTACAAGTCAGATTATTTTTTTTCTCCCCTACCGTGTCGACAGAGAAAAAGATATAATGGCAGAATGATATGTTTTATTTATTCATTTCGCTGATGTCTATTTATAATTCAAAAGCTCCTCGTGTTAGCTTCTGAGGAGGCTCTAGCTCTAGCTACACAAGAGGCAACATGTTAATGTGCGTCTACTTAGCACAGCGCTGTAAATGCACCGGCGTGTTAGCATGGTGCATTAGCAGCAGATAGAGCTCTTGTTTTTTAAAAAGGTACCGAATATATATACACGTCTCCATGAAATTAGTACATCAACTGTAGTTTAGTAGTAGAAGTGCGTTGTGCGAATCTGCTAACTACTGCAACACAATGCAAATATAATTACAGATATTTAGGTCCATGGTAAAATACAATTCTTTTTTTAAATATCAAATCTTACAATCTTCTTTTTCATTTCTACCTTCAAAAAACAAACAAAACAATCACAAGCACGCACAATTTATTTTAAAACATGTGTGCAGGCAGGCACACACACACACACACACACACACACACACACACACACACACACACACACACACACACACACACACACAAACAGAGACAAAGCCCTTTGTGCCTTCCTCCACACAAGCCCTCCTCCAGGGGCCAATCCTGAGCTCCAGAGCCCTTTAGAGGGGCAGCAAGCCAGAAAATGAGCCCATGCTGTCCTCACTCGGCCCCCCCCGGCCCCCCCGGCGCCGCCCGCTCACGCACTGGTTCCCAGAGACTTGCTATGGGTGGCGGTGGGGGGGGGATGCCCCCAGGCCTCCCCTCTCACGCCACACACACACCCCCTCCCGGGGCCAAACGTTAACGCGGGCTCCTCACTGTGGACAATGAGGGGCCCGGAGACGTGGGAAAGCGACGTGACAGGGCTCTGTGACAGGCCGGCGGCGACCTCTTGAACCGCCAGGCAGGTCCCACTGGGACGCTTTATGTAAACACAGGCTGTCCATGCAGGAGCCAGGCCCCGTCTTAATTAGATTCATAACCTATATGGGAGGAGAGGGAGACCGTCCGCCATTAAGAGGCTCTGCTGCTCCGGATGGGCTGGGGACCATTTCATGATTAGACTGTAGACAAGGGCAAAGTATCCTCATCATAGAATTACACGTCATATACTGCAGTTATATATGGTGCATTGTATATTAATCATATAATATAATAGAATAGAACATAGAATATATTATTACATTACATTTAATATAATATATGATATCTTTCATGTAATTCCTTAGGCATTCTTTTTCACGAAAAAAACCCCATTTATGTTTGTTATTAAGAAGCAGCTCACTCTCAACATAATAATTATCTGTAATTATTCGATCAGAATTATAGGCGTGTCTTTGTGTACAGAGAAGCGCTGGGCACCAACGCTTTTTACAAAAGGTTTATTTATTTTGCGTAAGTGCCCAATTTCCTAGTAAACTAGTCCTGGTCATTTAACCTCTGACCTCTCGACAATTGACAACCACCCACCGCCCCCCCCCCCCCCCCCAACCCTCCCTCCCCCATGTCGATGGCCATAAAGGAGGGGCAGGTCAGACAAGGAAACGGTCAGCCATTGAGGTCTCTGGGGGGGGGGGGGCGGCGGAGGGGAGAGTGTGGGTGTACGGGTGCTACAAGTGAGTCGGAGGGAGTCGGGGTGGTCTACTGAAGGCATGGCTAGGAGAGGAACGTCAGATCACCCAGTGCCCTCGCCGCGAGCAAAGACGACGACGTTTAAACGCTCATCTTCATTTAGATGGCGACGATGTCTACTTGTAACACGGACAGAGGAGCGAGGGGAGAGGCTAGATCTGCCAAATGATTCAAGATTCAAGAAATGTATTTGTCACATACGCACATACAGGATGTGCAGTGAAATTAAAAGTGCCGATGCTCAGCGGAATGTGTAAAAGAATGTTAAATATAACTTGAATGGGAGGGATCAGAACCAGAGCATCGAGAATATTTAGAATATTTACAGTAAAAAAAAACATCAAGTAAAAAAATGCAAACGGAAGTGTAAACGGAAATTGTAGATTCCGGGATCGCGGGACTATCTTTGTTTAATTGATATTTTGATTACATTTGACAGTGACCTAATTTATCGAGACAAACACGCTTTGACGTTTTTTTATCTATTTGTCTGTTGTTGACGATGCCGACCGCGATATGCGCACCGTTGCATGGGCTACGGGTACAACCGTAGGGACACACACACACCCAGCACACCACACCACACCACACCCAGCACACCACACC